>CM037158.1:41976387-42154723 GCA_020921065.1 Vaccinium darrowii
GTAACATTTAAATAAATGAAAGAAAATAAATACATAAAAAACTTATCAAAACATTCTGGGTGTGCAAAAGATTTGAACATTAGACTTGAGTAATACAGAGTAATTGAGGCGGTTATACCAGCCATGAGTAATGCAACATAATAAGGGCGGTAGAACCGGCCATAGTAATTGAAAACAAAATGATAATTGAAAACTCAAATCATTTATATTGAATTGCTTACTTGGGATTCACTGGAATAATTGAAAGAGATAATTGGGGAAGTATTCCCGGGGGAAAGAATATATATATATATATATATATATATATATATATATATATATATATATATATATATATATATATATATATATATATATATATATATATATATAATACGGAAAATTTCTTATCCACACTCCCGGAAATAAGGAAAAAATGGGATTTTTTTGTGTTGTAAATTATTTTTGGAAAATCCGATCCGTCCAACGTGTTCAGAAGGTGTTTTCAAGGGTACACGCGAAAAATCTTCAAAAAAAAATACCGGGAAGGGCTTGATCCAAGTAGTTTTCGCAAAAACTGCATTTATATTTTTTTGCGAAAACTGCTTGGATCAAGCCCTTCCCGGTGTTTTTTTTTGAAGATTTTCCGCGAGGACCCTTGAAAACACCTTCTGAACACATTGGACGGATCGGATCGTCAAAATTTTTTTTGTATAAAAAGTCCGGAAATTAAAAGTCCGGATAAGAAGTGGACTCTATATATATATATATTGGAGAATAGTCACCTTACCAAGTTGGGAAAAATCAGGCGCCATAACCATGGAAATTCACAAGCCAATATTTTCCGGTACGCAAAATCCGTACAAAATACACCAGCAAATATACCTTGGAATTAATTATGAATAGCGATCAGCATTTGGTATGTTGAGAAAACGAAGAACAAAAAGAATAACAAAGTTGGCATATACTGTATCAGCTCATAGGTTTAATGTTTATATAGAGGAACTACTGGAAAGTTTGTTTGTTAGGAATTAGAGATTCGAATGTTAGGGAGAAATTTCAGGATACTAAGTCGATCTCACTTGGTTATAGTTGTCCCACATTCTGTAAAAATACTTTGTCAGAGCAACGAAGAAAGGTGAGGATTTAGAGGAACTATAGGAAAGTTTGTTTGTTGGGGATCAAAGATTCAAATGTCGTGGAAAAAATTAAGGAAACTAAGTCGATCTCACTTGGTTACAATTATCCCAAGTTCTCTAAAAATACTTTGTCAAAGCAATGGAGAAAGGTGAGATGACATCAAGTCAACATATATGCCACTTATATTATAGGCACCACACCGGTGCACATGTGCTACAATGGCCAGGATAAAGGATTTCCTACACAACGAGGGTGAGCGAACTTTAAATTTTCATTTTATCGATTAACATTGCAGGTTGCAACTCATCTACATAAAACAGGAATCGATAGTAGTCGCCGGTTAGCCATGAACAACTTGTGTCTACATTTATGAAGGCATCACCCCTCTCTTTCAAGAGAATTCATAACATGTCTAAGGCCAGCCTTGAGCAGGAGGTGCAGACGCTTTAGCCCTACGAATTTTAAGCAAGAAGTTGGGCCAATTTTTTATAAAACTCAAAAATATATTATCCATAACTCATTCCGCATCACAACACAAATAGAGTGCTAGCTTATGTGGTTCTTTGACACTTGCTGAATCTGAAAAACCCTAGTTCGAATCCCCAAAGGCCCTTTCAGCTAAGGAAGTTTTTTCTTACAGTATTGTTATCTGATACAGTATTTATATTGGTGTTCGTGTTTTTTAAACTCTTTAAAGGAAGGCCCTGGGTCGAATTCCAACAGGCCCTTCCAGCTATGGAAATTTCTTCAAATTTTTTCCTTATTTTTTTTTATGGATCTAGTATACATAATATATAACTCTTGCAACACTTATGTTATATGAGTAAGTCAGTTGTGATTTAATGGTTATATATATATATATATATATATATATATAGAGTCCACTTCTTATCCGGACTTTTAATTTCCGGACTTTTTATACAAAAAAATTTTTGACGATCCGATCCGTCCAATGTGTTCAGAAGGTGTTTTCAAGGGTCCTCGCGGAAAATCTTCAAAAAAAAAACACCGGGAAGAACTTGATCCAAGCAGTTTTCGCAAAAAAATATAAATACAGTTTTTGCGAAAACTACTTGGATCAAGCCCTTCCCGGTATTTTTTTTTGAAGATTTTTCGCGTGTACCCTTGAAAACACCTTCTGAACACGTTGGACGGATCGGATTTTCCAAAAATAATTTACAACACAAAAAAATTCCATTTTTTCGTTATTTCCGGGAGTGTGGATAAGAAATTTTCCGTATATATATATATATATATATATATATATATATATATATATATATATATATATATATATATATATATATATAGGGGCCGGTTCCCCTCACACTTAAAAAAACACATAAAAAAACACAACACTCTTCCGGGCCCCCTTGTGATATTCTGAACCATTGATATTGTTTAAATGAGTAAACTAAAAGGTCCTACAAAATTTCAGCTCAATCGAATATCGGTAAATGCTTGATCCAAACGATTTTAAAAACACTAGTTCCTGTCACACTTTTTGCAAAACTATTTGGATCAAGCACTTCTCGATATCCGATTAAGCTGAATTTTTGCAGGACCTCCTATTTTACTCATTTAAAAAAGATCAACGGTTTAGAACGTCGCAGTGGGGGCCAGAACAAAATTGTGTGTTTTTTTATGTGTTTTTTTAAGTGTGAGGGGAACCGGCCCATATATATATATATATACAAAAAACTTCCTATCCAAACTCCCGGATTTTAAAACGTCCGGACCTCCACCTTCCCAATTTTTTTTTAAAAATCCGAACCGTTTATATAGCGTTTTTATGAAAAACTGCTCCGATCAAGCCCTTCCGGGTATTTTTTTTTTGCCAAATCTTCGCGTTGGACCTTAAAAACACGTTTTAAACACATCTAACGGTTCGGATTTTCAAAAAAAAATTGGGAAGGTGGAGGTCCGGACGTTAGGTCCGTAAATTTATTGGTGTTTGAACTGTTTTTCTTCTCATTCGATCCAAAACTACTATTATATTCAGAGGGGTCACTTGACCCATGCGACTACTTTTGTTTCTCACTAAGACATGATTTGAGTATCTCTAGCCAAATTTTGTTATTTTGACCCTGGAAAAATTTTCCAAATTGCCCAAATCTGCTTCAAATGAATAAAATTCTCAAGCATTTCTTACCAGTACAAATGAGTCTATCATACATTTTTTAAGATAAACTAGTCTTTTAGACCAGTTGTATAACAAAGTTACATTTATCAGGGTAGATCTACCTCCGTTACATTTATCAGGGTAGATCTACCTTCTAGTTAAACTCTTAGTTTAGTTATATTTCTCAACGTTTTATTTTATTGATCATTTAGTCGGTCTTAGTAAATTGATGGTGTTTGAACTGTTTTTCTCATTCAATCCAAAAGTACTATTATATTCACACACAAGGCGGAAGGAAGTTGGTAGTTGAGGGGTCACTTGACCTAGCTAACTTTTATTTCTCGCTATTGAGTATTTTTTAACCAAATTTGTTATTTTGACCTACAAAAAATGTCAAATTGTCTAAGTTTGTTTCAAATGAATAAAAACGTCAATCATTCTCTTCTCTTATCTTGAATTTTTTCAAGATAAACTCCGTCTTTTAGACCAATTGTAAAGCAAAGTGACATTTGTCAGGGTAGATCTACCTTCTATAGTTAACCTCTTAATTTAGTTATTCATTTAGATTTGCAAATAGGAAAACGTAATTGTATATGTTGATCTCATTTCTAACCAACTAGCCAAAAATCATGACTCCACCCACTAGCCAAAATTCCTGACTCCACCAACACATGTATGTGTGGGTACATATATCGTTTGTGTCTTTATGTCGGTATACTCAATTACCCTTGTTTTGTCGAAAAGAATTCTATTTCTATAAAGCGTAAAAGGCCAAAATGTTATACATAAATGGCTGGAGAACTATGATTTTATGTGCTCCAGGAGCAATTCTTCTACCGCTATTACTTGCAAAAGCTAAACCTACTTCTAGGACACTTGAATTTTTTTTTTATAGAGAAAACCTGAACAACAAAACTAAAAAACACACAAAATTGTAGGCACAACGACGAACGCCAACAAAAATAATATAGAAACTACATGTTATTATTGGCTTTTGGCGCTGAAATATTTCACATAATCTTTGGTGTTGCCAAAGAGGCTAAAGGTGTCCCTCGATATTGGTAGCTATTTACTTGTATCTTTAGCACGTTTTGATCAGAGTTTTACACTTACTTTATTTGGGGTTGGGTTTCATTAGGCCGAAGAGAGCTGCAGGGAGGAAGTCCCTGCGTCTAGAGAAAGCCGAAGAAGCTAATTTGCACGCGGAATGCGGACGCAACGGCACAAGCTGCACCACCTCTGAGGAGGTGGTGGAAAGCTTTCTGGTGAGCGTTGTGGCAAGTATCGACTTGGAAGGAGATTTTTATGGTGGCCTTCTTCACTGTTTTTTGGGATTCATTTTTTCGGGACTACATTATATTATCTATATTATATTCATCATCAAAGTACATAATTGGTCCGCATCTGCAACACCTATGGGAGAATTGCAGATCACTATTCATGGATACATGAAACAGAAGAAGGCGATAACCAATAACATGTACTCCGATTAGCTTCGACGGCGGTTCAAGTTCTCCGGCAGCGGCGGTGACGGCATGTGTTGCTGATTCGGTTCCTATCTTCCGGTCTAGATGTGGCATTTGCAGCGGGAGTAAGCATCTTGGCTTGGTCCCATGGACTATCCACCCTCCGACAGGGTCCGAATCCGACGTTGTTGTATTTTTTTTGTTTTTTTTTTGTTGTAATTTTCTGTTTTTGTACTTGTGGACTGGTAGTGTCCTTTATTTTCATTTAATATATAGACAAATTTTCTAGTACGGACCTCTCGTAAATAAGAAAAAATGTAATTTTTTCACGTTAAATTTTTTTTTTTGGGAAATCCAAACCGTCCAATGTGTTTAAAAGGTGTTTTCAATGGTCCACGCGAAAAATCTTCAAAACAAAATACCGGGAAGGGCTTGATCCAAATAGTTTTTCGCAAAAATTGTATATTTACAGTTTTGCGAAAAACTGTTTGGATCAAGCCCTTCCCGGTATTTTTTTTTTGAAGATTTCCCGCGTGGACATTTGCAAACACCTTCTAAACACATTGGACGGTTCAAATAGTCAAAAAAATGCTCAGATCACGGAGGTCCGGAAGTCCGGAGTCCAAAAAAAAAAAAACTTCTTCTACGTACAGAGAAAAAAGCTCACTTCTACTATCAGAAAACAAAAACTCTCGCAGATATATATACACCTATAACCTGTTTCCATTCTCTCTATTTTTCTACATACTTTGAGCATATGAGCAATTATGATCTTGTTCGGTTTGAGCAATTATGATCTTTTTCTACATACTTTGAGCATAAAACAAACATTTGAAGATCCCATTAATTTCAATTCGAGTAATGCTACAATGTGCAACTCACCTTTTGGCATATGGTGTGCAATTCGTACATATAGCCACAAAATCTCATATAAGTTCACAACATCTTATATTGACGAAAGTAAACACTCATATTGGAAATTACAAAAATAAATATTGGAACACCAAACCCAATAAAAAGGACCACAAAATCTCATATACGTATGAGAAAATTTTGGAATAAAAAAATAAAAAAAAATGGCAACCGGTTGGTCACCGGTCCCACCACTTGGCAAATGTGAAAAAAAAAAATCGATATGAGATTTTGTGACTTTCAAAATGAGTGTTTGTGAAAGAAAATATGAGACTTTTGTGGTCCACTACATTCCAAAAATTGTTATGAATTTTGATATGAGAATGTGTGGCTGAGTATGTGAGATTTTGTGGACCAATATACGAAATTAGGGAATATGACTAAATATGCGTGCTTATATTTATTTTTGTGGGTAAGTATATGAGACATGTCACTATCAATACACAATAATATTTTTGGACTGTAGTGGTCCACAAAAAACTCATATATTCCTCCACAAGTACTCATTTTTTAAACCAAAAATTCTCATATACACGCAATATTTTTCTCATATACACACAAAAATTCTCATACCAAAAACTCATGTGATTCAATGTAGGCTAAAATATGTATTTCTGTGGCACCTTATATGAGACATGTCACATCAATATATATACACACAATATGTATCACATTTTCACTACAGTCCAAAACTATCATGTGAGATTTCGTGGCATGTTTTATGAGGTTGACTTTTGCCGATATGACATTTTGTGGCTCTTCCGAATTTTTGTGGTAATTTTATGAGCATTTGTGGCTTCATATATGAGATTTTTGAAACTCAAAACGTTATATGAGAGATCACCCGAGGTTTTATGATTGTTTTTTGGCTCTCCATATGAGAGAAAGATGACCGGTATAGGGGATCACTTTTTACATATGTGGCGCAATCTCGTCCGTCGATCTGGTCAAAAGTGCATATGGTATGCCCTTTCATATTTTCAGCCACAAAATCTCATATTTGACCCACAAAAACTCATATTTGTTGTTACAAAATCTCATTTTTTGGCGGTGCACATTGTAGCATCCCTCTTTCAATTCGTCTCTGACTTTTTTTTTCTCTCTCTCTCTCTCTCAAGAACAGGGACAGCTCCGACACAGTGTGATCACTTCAGGTACATCTCTTTTTTTTTGGGTAAATTAGCTTGAAATAGAAAAAAGGATAACCGAATATACAGCCTACAAGGGGCATACCCCAGGAGGAAAAGAAAGAAAATAAAGAGAGGAAAATCTAAGACCTAAACGCAACAAAACAGATATCCAACTAAGCTCAAAGCACACTTCAAAGAAGCAACACAAAAACACCAAAACAAAAGAAAGACATGCGAGCCTCAAGAACTAAGTTCTTGAAGCCTTTAACTCCTTGATTTTCTCCTTAAGCTTTCTTTTGTTTTGATCTCTAGTGGATGAAGTAAAATCACCCACCCCCTGTGTCAAGGTATGTCGAGGTCCAATGAAATCGCCATCCAAGGGGATTCTTGGAGGCTCTCGAAACCGTGTAGATCGACGGAGAGCCACGGGATGAGGCTCATTGTGAGAACTACCCTGACCATGGAGAATCGGGGTAGCTTCACAAGAAACATCCTCGGTAACATCTAACTTTGACTCCTCCACAGCAGCGGAGGCACCCAAATCCTCACATTTCGCAAGGACATCAAACGCGTTTGTTGTAGGAGAGACACGGCTACACGAAGAGATGGCCACAGGCATGCCCGGAGTTTGAATTTTCCTCTTCACCACCTCTACCCAATCATCCTTACTTTCACTAATTACACTCCCTTCTGCATTTCGCTCATGAGCAACCAGGACATCTTGTCCTACTCTCTCCTTGGCCTTTTGCTCTTGAACAATTGGGACAACTTGTCCTACTCCCTCCTTGACTTTCCACACTGGAGGAGGAGAAACTTTGGGCTTATTAGTGCAGGTGTTAGTAGAATGGCCAAAGATCTTGCAGACACTGCAAGTTTGAGGTTTCCAAGGAACCTCCACTCTAATTTCGTATGGCTCTCCATAACCCAAATTCACTACAAAGGACTTGGGAATCTCCTTCGCCGCATCCACTTCAATACAAACTCTAGCGAATGTCAACCTGCTGTGATTCTGCGTGAAATCATCAAGATAAAGAGGGTTGCCAATGACACTAGCAATACTACTCAATCCATCCACTGTCCATAATTCAAGGGGAACATTGAAGAATTTAACCCAGACTGGTACACTAGAGAAGACACTCTTAGTAAGATGCATCCCAGGATGCCATTTTTTAATCACAATATGTTTGCCTCTGCAAAAGTATGGACCATTCTCAAGAATGGAGTCCAACGTGCCTTCATCCCTAAAGTTGAATACAACAAATCCATTATCTAAGGTGACCACATCTTCAACATTAATTTTCCATACCCGTTGAGCCCAAGATCTAACTTGAAAATAGGACAGGCTTTTATCAACAAAATATCCCACAATTGCATGTTTCCATTTCAATGCCCCATCTTCAGAAATCTTAAGTGGAATCATGACTTGATTATTCTCATACTCTATCGGAAACCTCTTGAGGTGTTTACTTAGCTTAGCCTTCTTTACCTCATTATTGAGTAAAATCTGCCCATTTGTCCAAGCATTCAAGTTGGCTTCTCTGTCCAAGTTGTCGCTCTCAAGAGTTCTGGCAGTAGCAGCCACACACCAAGTCTGACCTTGGAGTGGTGTCGTGGTAGCTCCACCACTCGCAATTGTCTTGACCGGGGTGCCAAGCTTCGGCCAAGAATCAACAATGACCAAAGGCAATTGTAATTCTACCGCATCTACATTTTTTGCCACCACAGAAATATCATCTTCATCCTCAATGGAAACAAGTTCAACATCAGAGTAACCAAACGCATTGTCTATTTGATCATGAAAGTCACGTAGGGTTAGTTTCGTAGCTAATTTCCGTTTACCCATGAACGACTTAGCAACTCTCTCACTTTCCCTCAATATGCGAAAGAGAGAAAGAAAGAGAGGGAAAGACGTACCGGAAGCAAGTCGGAGCTCCGGCGAGGTCGCCGGAAAATCTGCCGGAGAGTATCGCCGGAAAATCTGCCGGAGATTTTCGCCGGAAAATAATTGGCCTGAAAAGCCCTCGGCCCAGGGAACTCGAAAAGGTAGATGGTTAAGCTTGACGATGCTCCGTTTGTCGTAGATCTGGATTTGAGCGGAACCAAGATGGGGTTACGCTCTCTGTCTAATACTCCTCGTCAATGGCGTATTACAACTGAAGACCTCTACTTTAACCCATCAATAATGTGTCTCCCCATTTAGCTTCTCCACAATCACCCCCAAATCGAAAAGTGAAACAGGTAATACAAGAACGTACCAGGAGAGAGCAGAAGAGAAGATGCTCAATATAGAAGGAGGTTCTTGTCTTATGGCTTGGGATTTTGTCTCCCTGCAATTAAGGAGTTTGTTCCTTCTCTCTCTACCATCTCAGTGTGAAAGTATAAAACGGTGATCGAAATTCTCTCTCGTCTGCCCCCCGAATCCCTTCTCCGATTCAGGTGCGTTTCAAAGCTATGGCGATCTCTAATCTCCAATCCTAAATTTACTCTATCTTCTCCATCCCAAAGGCACCTCCATTTTACCAGTAAAGAACGTGGCGAGTTCTACTCTTTCAATGACCGACAACACACTTGGTCGAGACTTCAGGTACATCTCTCTCTCTCCCCCTCTCTACTTCGTCTCTCTGTCTCTACACCTGTCTCACAGCGAGATCTCTCTCTCTTCCTGTATCTCTCTAAAAAAAGCCAGTTCGGAAGCAAATCAGAGGCAACCGATCGCTGCCCATTGGAGATCCGAACCTTCAGTTTCAGAAAACCCAGATCTGTTTGCTCTCTTTCTTCTTCCTCCTTCAGTTTCAAAATCTCGGGCGGTACATCCGGTACCTTCATACCGTCCGGTATTGTCCGAAATGGCCGGAACCGACCGGTATTGATCGGAATCGACGACGGGACAGAATTATAGGGTGACCTTACCGGTTTTATGTAAATCCGGTACATACCGGCCGGTATGGTACGAGATTCACAACCTTGCAATGAACACAATTACTACAAGTTTATATGGACAAAAATAATTTGTTGAAGAAAGAAGAAAACATCTAGACTAAGTTGCCTGTATCTATCACCCCATCTGTAATTCTCCAATGGATCCACGGCCGTATGATGCCGGGAAGCCGGCAGTTGCACCGGAGTGCGACAAACGGGGCAGTCAAAGTGAGAGTAAAGCCACATATCAATGCAAGGGGCATGAAAAGAGTGCTTACACCTTGGCAATTGCCTTATTTCTTCCCCTTCTTCAAACACAGATAAGCAAACAGGGCATTCAAGCTCATAATCCCGTTGGTTTTGACCCGCTTGTCCTTCCCCATTTTTGTACTTGAAACTTGACATCAGGCGTATGCTTTGGTTATCAAAGCTCTGACTCAAACCCGGTTGAAGAGTCTGGTTTGTCGAGCGTGGTGGGCCGGGCCGGGACTGGAGGTAGTGTTGGGAAAATAAGAGAATTATAGCGCGCACACACTCAAACACTCCATTTTATTAATCTGCACCAAAATTACATAGCACTCATGCTCTCACACACACTAGATATTTTTCCCCCCACTTGTGGTGGGAGAAGCCCCAAAGGGGCACCACGCCTTTTCTCTCTCTCTCTCTCTTCTCTTTTATTTTCCCACACCTTGAATGCACTCATACAGTATCTTTATATAGAAATCTGGAACAACAATACAAAAACGTGTAGCCTACTTCTTTGACTTCCTTGCACCATGAGTTATTCAAAATCTCCCACTTGCATAACCAATCCAAAAAACATCTCAGCCTCCAAACCAATAGTAATCAACATGTTTTTCATTCTTAATCAAGCTTATTTTTGAACACGTAGTACCCACTGCACAACCTTATGAGGATAGGGTTGTAGATGGTAAGGATGAGGCCGGTGGTTCTGACGATCACAAGACCGTAGTACAACACGGGCATGGGTGATTGTGGTGGTGGTGGAGGTGGAGGAGGAGAGGAGAGATGGGTTGAAATATGATCCAGCTTAGTAGTTTTGTGAGGTGGGGGAATTGGAAAGTCTCTGTTTAACAAGTTGTTCAATGGTTAAATGTAGAGTACTATGTGAATTTTGTAGATTTAGTAATTGGTTGACAATGATGTGCGATTAATATATTAAAATCCTATCGTCTAGGTTAAAAATAAATAAAAAATCCTATAATCTGGGCACAAGAAAAAAATCCTATAATTGTGCAAGCTCTGTAATCTTTGCTTGTCTATTTTTCTTTCCCTGTACTCTTTCCATCAAGGCCTGTCTTGATGTTTTCTAGTTGGCATGTTGCTAGCTTTCTCTTTTGGGTCTAAAGTGGCTATGATCTCTCTAGTGGATTGTTGTTTCTCTAGTGGTGATGCCATTTTTATTTCTTTCCTTTTAATCTTTATATCTTTAGAGATTAATAAAATTTTTGCTTCTCAAAAAAAAAAAAAAAAAAAAAAAATCAAATCAAACAGTCCTAGATCGAATTTGTCTAATTTGGGTTAATCACGTGGCCTATACATATCTTTTCTCATATCTTATAGGAAGATGTTTTGTATTGGTTATATTAGTTAATATATTTTTCATTTCATATATTGTTATGTTTTGTTGTTCCCATAATTGCTATACGCCAGCAGATTGCACAATAGGAATCCATTATCTACTGGGGCAAGAGTGCATAAGAGGGAGAATCGACTTGTTTGCGGTTCACTTTTGGATGACAGATATCAGTTCCCACAATTGAAGCTACCCAAAAGTATATTTTAATGATCTAGATTTGCTGAAAATATATAATTTGTAGGATAATTTTTGCAATTTGGACCATCAATAATCAAGATTGAACTGTTCTAACCTTTCTGAACTGCAAAGAAAGAAATTTCAAATTGCTTATATCCCAGGCTTGGCTAATTGGGCCATATGTGCTTTACATCATACGGGCCCAATTGCTCTTATATTGTTGCCTCACCAGTTGTAGTCGCAGGATATGGATACTATGGACAAGCGAAGGAATTAATGAAGTCTTACACAAGCGGAGGAGCATGTAAAATTCAATGCCAAGTGAAGAACCTTAATAGGGCTAGACTGTTCGGGGCCGACCAATAGCCTTCCTCCTCCTCTCTCTCTCTCTCTCTCTCTCCCTCTCCTTCCTTACTCATTTCCCAGCCAGCCAATAGCACTCCACCTCATCTCTTTATCCGTACCCGATCCCAGTACCCAATTCAAGATAGAAACATAAAAAAATCCAACAGATAGTCGGTTTGCATCTACACCTGCACAATTGAAATAAAACAGAACCAATTGATAGTGGGTTTACATGTGTAAGCAATTAATTTGCACAATTGAAGCAAAAAAGAACCGATTCTCAATGGGTTTACATGTACAAGGAATCAAAATGAACAGTTGACGTACACACACACACTAAATTGAACCTAGAAATTACTTAGGGCTTTTACATAACGAACAGAAATTGGGGTTTAGTGAGGTGATTTTGGGGGCAAGAACAAGGAATATCCTTGAATTAGCTTACCCTTTTAAGACCAAAAACTAAAAAAAAAAAAAAAAAACAGAAGATGGCAAAAAAAAAAGCCCTTTTCAATATATATGTACACATGTATACCTCGGTTGAAAATCGAGGTTGGACCTGTATTATATACAAATTGTTCTTGTTCTCTTTACAAAATTCCGAATTAATTGTCTGGGTAACGAAAAGGATGGTGAAAAAAAGCCCTTTTTCGATATAGATGTACACATGTATCGATATATGCATATACCTGTATTATATACAAATAGTTAGGTCTCATTAAGCCAAAAACAATATTGACGACGTTTTTGGACACCGGACCGGCCAAGATCGAGGTCGCGGACCTCGCCGTTGAAGATCGACATCGCTGGACCTCCATTGAAGATGGACGTCAATTGAAACCCAGAATGTAAGAAACCATGATCAGAACCCAGATCGAAGTCGACTTTGACGTTAATTAATTGCACATAGAGAGAGAGAGAGAGAGAGGCTGGGCTTGAGTGTTTTATGAAAGTAACGTTGTTTTCGAAACAATTTAGGAATCTATCGTTGTTGTCAAACTATTTATAAAAATACCGTTGTTTCGTACTTCTGATTTTGAACCTGAGATCTTTAACCACTTCTCAGTCTCAACCTTAGAAGTCTCCCAAAATTTCATCCGATGTGTCTCCGTCCAGCGTGGATGTTTGACCAGCGTGTCCATATATATTTCTCATGTCTAAAATGAGAAGTCGGTTTTATTTGAGTTTTTCTAACTTGGAACATACTTCCCGTATACTAGTTGTCTACCATACATACTTTCCGTATACTTATTATCTACCATACATACCATACATACTTCCCATTTCTAAAATGAGAAGTCACTATAATTTGTATTTAGAACACTTATTTTTGGGGAGTATTTTAAACAACTCATTTTGGACTTGAGAAGTTATTTTACACATCTCATGTTGGACCTGAGAAGTTTAATTAAATATCTCATTGTGGACCTGAGAAGTTCAACTATCTGCCAAACATATTTTGTTGTATATTATCCAAGTACGTCTCATTTTGGACCTAAGAAGTATTTAAAGTATCTCTCATATTGGACTCGAGACTTTTAACTCTCATTTTTACAAACTTCAATCGTCTTATTTAGAGTTTGGGGTGGATGGGCCATTAATATGCAAGTCTTTAAAAAAAAATTCTGAAATATTTTGAAAATGTGATAAATGTTTTGAAATCTTTTCAATACATACTACTATTTTCAAATGTCCGAAGATGTTTTGTACGTTTTATTTTCTTTACATGCCCCTAGCAATTAATATGAATCTCAACCCTACCACTTCATTACTCAGACAAAATAAATGTAAAGTTTTTAAACAAGAAATAAAAAACGAGACCAAATATTTATTAAAAGAAAAACTCATTAATTCTTTTTCGCTCTAGTAAAAATAAATAAATAAGTGTGGATTACATATTTAATTGGCATTTTTATGTGCTTCTTTCCGTAGAGGAGCAAATGGAGATTGATGCTTGCTTAACTAAACCACAAAAAATAACAGTTGGAGTTAAATCTTCAGGTTGCATTTAATGAGACTGAAGAAGCAAAGAAATCAGTGTCCTTAGAGGGAAGCAGAAAGGAACATTGCGAATGCATCATTTGAGAAGGCAATGTTGGAGCTTCGACAAAGCTGTAATGCGCTTTTGTAGATGTAACTTTATAGTTAAGTGTGACATGAAATTGTTGAATACTTTGTAAATATAATATGCCGATCCTCTCTCTCCCTCTTTGTCAAGAGTTATGGCTTGCTACAATATTATGTATATTCGCTACTAATTGTTCCTTTGTTAAGTGTTGGACCCCTTATTTGTCGAATAAGTCTATCTTTATCGTCTGCCTACCCCCCCCCCCCCCCCCATTTCTCTTCTTGAATCTATAAACAAGAAAACCAACAATGTTGCAATTGAACATAACAACAACACTTTATTACAGACAGAAACCAACCAAAAAACAAACAAATTACAAATCTAACAACAATACTCAATACTTCATGAGGTTAACGGCCTTTGATGCATAAAACATGAAATCGTAGAGTTACATGAATTTTTTTTTTTAAAAAAAAAAAAAAAAACCACCACCCCAACTACCCTTTTAAAGTAACACTCAATCCAACATAGATTTTTCAATCACAGATTGAAGGTTTGCCAGTGTGATGTTCAAATATAGAGACTTTCGTGTAGGTCGAAATATAACAATCTCCTTCAGTATGATGCAGGTACCTACCTTAAGTATCCCTGGAAACAATTCTTCGTCATATGCCTTCCAATGGATAGAGGCCCATACTGATCCTGTGGGATCCTATTTAAAAAAAATCCATTACATGCCGAAAGTATGTTTTACACTTTAAAAAATATGGACAACTGGGTAACCATGATTTACCTTCAACTCTAGCAATGACTCTCCTAATTGGTTACGCACACATGATTTGACCAATGCCACAACCTAAACAATAATCAGTGGTCAACTCACTAATCCCGAATTGAAAATTTTACCATAATTTCTATATTTAAAAAATAAGGCGGGTACGACAACTCACGAGTGGGACTTGTTTCAGATTGCTCATTTTGTTCACAGTAGCCAAATCTGTGTATTTAGGATCTTGCAGGTACCCTTGGCGCACTGCAGTTAGCCAAGCAGAGTTATCAACAAAATCAGTGCCCTCACTTTCAACCGTAAGGGCTCGATGAAGGAATTCTTGTGTGTTCATGGTCTCCACACCCTCTCCAGTAGCTCTTCGTTCCATTGCCTCTTGAAGAACACCAGCTGGCCCTGGAATTCTAGGTCGAAGATGTAGTCCTGAACTACTTTCTTCTTTGCCCTTCCCTTTCCATTTGGGGTTGCCTCTGTTTGCCATTGTAATACACACATCTCATCTCAATCAATCAAACTTCTTTTATGGACAAAGGGTCAGATGTATGATAAGTTCGCATACATTGCATGAGATGTGTACCCAGTTGTCATTTAAATTGGGTCGGGGTTACACTCCCTACAACTGATAAATTGCACAGTTGGCCAGGTATGCTTTTGCAGTATTCCTGACATGTAAAATTATTGAACCCTCCAAACTTCTCAGGTTGAACATGATAAGTAATAAGTTCTCATTTGCAGTCTAAGAGTTTGATGGTTACTTCTCACGTCCAACATGGGAAGAATTTTATTTCTCATTTCCAACCTGAGAAGTCCAACATGGGAAGTATTTTATTTCTCATTTCCAACTCCGGAGCAAGTTTCATCGGTGAAAGGGTCCATCGATTTTCATCGGATTAAATTACTACAAGTATATATCATGTACTTGAACTTCACCCAGCTAAATACCCCAATCGAAACCCTAAATACCCTAGCTCTAATCACAAACCCTAACTCTAATCAGAAACCCTAAAGAGATTTAGAGAGAGAGACAGAGATGTACTAAGAGAGAGAGAGACACGAAGTGCATGCGTACCTTGGTGGAAGAGAGAGGAGCAAGATCAGTGAGGAAGAAGCTCTCCGTTCGCTCCTCGTTTTTCTCTGCTTCAATCTTCCTGAGGACGCAAGTTTGAGAATGACGACTGTTTTTGCTGGAGGAGGGGAAAAAGGAAAGCTAAAAGTACTTCTCAGGTTCAATATGAGTTGTATAAAATACTTCTCAGGTCCAATACGAGAAGTATGTTCTTAATTAGTACACCCGAAATCTCTTATACTTCTCATGTACAAAATTCAAATAAAAACGACTTCTCATTTTGGAAATGAGAGAAGTGGTTAAAGATCTCAGATTCAAAATGAGAAGTACAAAACAATGGTATTTTTATGAATAGTTTGAAAACAACAGTAGATTCCTAAATTGTTTCGAAAACAACAGTACTTTGATAAAAAGCTCGGCTTAGGTTTGGGTGAAGTTGATCGTGGAGAGGAGAGAGAGGCTGGAATAGATTGACATTTGGGTCTGTAAAAATGAAAATCCTAATTCAACACCCTTATAAAAGAAGGGGCATTTAAGTCAATATGGATGGCAAATAATGGAAGCTGCTAAGTTATACGGGTTAAAAGATGAGGGGGAGTGGTTGAAAGGTTTTAAAGATGAGGGGGTCTATGTGTGGATGAGTGATAGATGAGGGGGTCTAGGTGATTTTAACCCATAAATATTGTGTCAGAAAAAAATACTGTAAGAAAAAACTTCCTTAGCTGATAGGGCCTCTGGGGATTCGAACTAGGGTTTATCAGATTCAGCAAGTGTCAAAGAACCACGCAAGCTAGCACTCTATTTGTGTTGTGATGTGGAATGAGTTATGGATAATATATTTTTGAGTTTTATAAAAAATTGACCTAACTTTTTGCTTAAAATTCGTAGGACTAAAGCGTCTGCACCTCGTGCTTCACCTCAGGGCTGGCCTTGGACATGTTATGAATTCTCTTAAAAGAGAGGGGTGGTGCCTTCATAAATGTAGACACAAGTTGTTCATGGCTAACCGGCGACTACAAGCAATTCCGGTTTTATGTAGATGAGTTGCAACTTGCAATCTTAATTGATAAAATGAAAATTTGAAGTTAGCTCACTCTCGATGGGTAGGAAATCCTTTGTCCTAGCCGTTGTAGCACGTGTGCACCGATGTGGTGCTTATAATATAAGTGGCATATATCTTGACTTGATGTCATCCTCACTTTATCTCATTTTGTTGACAAAGTATTTTTAGAGAACGTGGAATAACTATAACCAAGTGAGATGGACTTAGTTTCCTTAAATTTTTCCACGACATTCGAATCTTTGATCCCCAACAAACAAACTTTCCTATATATAGTTTCCTGTAAATCCTCACCTTTCTCCGTTGCTCTGACGAAGTATATTTAGAGAACATAGGATAACTATAACCAAGTGAGATCGACTTAGTATCCTGGAATTTCTCCATAACATTCGAATCTTTAATCCCTAACAAACTTTCCTATAGTTCCTCTATATAAACATTAAACCTATGAGTTGATGATACATACAGAGAATAACCAGCTTTGTTATTCTTCTTGTTCTTCGTTTTCACAACATACCAAATGCTTCATTTATCTTCCTAATTACAGCCTCATATGCTGATCGCTATTCATAATTAATTCCGAGGTATATTTGCTGGTGTATTTTGTATGGATTTTGAATAACGGAAAATATTGGCTCGTGAATTTTCATGGTCATGGCGCCTGATTTTTCCCAACTTGGCAAGGTGAGTATTCTCCAATCTCAACCTTTTATTTTATGACTTAGCTAGTCTTAGTAAATTTATTGGTGTTTGAACTGTTTTTCTTCTCATTCAATCCAAAACTTCTATTATATTTAGACACACATTGTTTTGAAGGGAAGTAGGTAGTAGAGGGGTCACTTGACCCATGCGACTACTTTTATTTCTCACTAAGACATGATTTGAGTATCTTTAGCCAAATCTTGTTATTTTGGATCCTAGAAAGAACTTCTAAATTGCCCAAATTTGCTTCAAATGAATAAAATTCTCATGCATTAATTCTCTTTTCTTACCATTAGAAATGAGACTATCATGCATTTTTGCAAGATAAACTACGTCTTTTAGAGCAGTTGTATAGCAAAGTTAGATTTATCAGGATTGATCTACCCTAGTTAAACTCTTAATTTAGTTATATTTCTCAACCTTTTATTTATTGATGATTTAGTCGGTCTTAGTAAATTTATGGTGTTTGAACTGTTTTTCTTCTCATTCGATCCAAAACTACTACTGTTATATTCACACATAGGGCGGAGGGAAGTAGGTAGTTGAGGTCACTTGACTTAGCTGAATTTATTTCTCACTATTGAGTATTTTTAGCCAAATTTTTTATTTTGACCCACAAAAAGTGTCTAAATTGTCGAAGTTTGCTTCAAATGAATAAAAATGTCAAGCATTCTCTTTTCTTATCATGCATTTTTTCAAGATAAACTCCGTGTTTTAGACCAATTGTAAAACAAAGTTACATTTGTCAGGGTAGATCTACCTTCTCGTTAACCTCTTAATTTAGTTATTCATTTAGATTAGCAAATAAGAAAATGTAATTGTATATATGTTGATCTAATTTCTAACCAACTAGCCAAAAATCATGACTCCACCCACTAGCCAAAATTCCAGACTCCACCAACACATGTATGTGTGGGTACATATATCTTTTGTGTCTATGTACATCGGTATATTCAATTGCCCTTGTTTTGTGGATTAGGTTTATGTAACATCTGAATATTATCGGAAAAAATAATATTTCGGCATGGATATGAGTTTTGTTTATTAGAAATTTAATTATGTTACGAAAAGAATTCTATTTCTATAAAGTTTAAAAGGCCAAAAAGCTATACATAAATGGCTGGAGAACTATGATTTTATGTGCTCTAGGAGCAATTTTTCTACCGCTATTAGTTGCGAACCTACTTCTGTTGAAGTCATCACCGCCTCTCCGGATGATTCCGGAAATCTCTGGGTTCCTCCGGAATGTTTTGGATCTCGCCGGAATGTTCCGGACTCCACTAGAAAGTTCCGGGTTCCTCTGGAACCTTCCGGATTACAATGGAGGCCTCCGGATTCCGCCGGATACATCCGGATTGTACCGGAAACTTCCGGTACTTGAAGTTTCTAGATTCTTCACCATCTTTCCTCATTCTCCACATTTGTCTAGAATCTTCTTGTATCATCTCTAGGAGTCCTAGTCTAGAATGTTCTAATGTAGTCTATAAATAGGAGAGTGTGTCATTTGTAAGTGTGTGTGTGAGTGATACACCAAGTGTTGTGAGAAGCACAAAGTGTGTGCATGTGAATGATAGTCAAGTGTGAGTAAGTGTCAAAGTGAAGTGTCTTGAGTGGTGTCTTGTATACAAGTAAGTGTACTTGTGTAATTTTGTATTGAATAAAAGTGAGAATATTCAATACAAGTGTATAGTTTGGAGTGTCCAAACTCAACAACGTCTAGGACACTTGAATTTTCTTTTTTTTTAAAGAAAACCTGAACAACAAAACTAAAAAACACAGAAATTCGTAGGCACGACGTACGCCATTAAAAAAAACAAGAAAAAATGTGAATACTTCGCTGGCAATACCCCACAATCCCATTGTTGACAGTGGCCCTTGAAAACACACGTCAGATCGCCCACCTTAATCCTCCAATTAATGAAAGAAAAGATGAAAGTTGAAAAGAATACGAAAAAAAAAAAAAAAAAAAAAGGTTATAACTATTGCTGTCATTTACATTTCTAGCGCACAAGACAAATAATTAAATAAAAAAAGACACGAATCTCACGTTAGAATAGATGAAAAAAAAAGGCTTAATTGCAAGGACACCCAAATTTGTTAAAATCTGTTAACATCTGGTAACATTTTTTACGGAAGAACAAATTTTTTAGATAATAATTCATTTTTATCCCAAAAATGTCCTTTCCTTTGTGGGAGATACACACCCTCTTCTCTCTCTCTCTCTCTCTCTCCTCCTACAACCCAAACAAGATCTGGGTTCTCTCTCTCTCTGTTCCTCCTGCCCACCTCTGGCCGGCGAAAAATGATGCTCCGCCCCGTCTTCTCTCTGGATTGGAATGTATGTTGTTTATATTTGTTTGTAATCAATTTCACTCTCTCCTACGCGATTTGTATTTGTACCTCACGTCGGTGATGAGTCGATGACCAACATATTCTAAATGTGTATCTTTTTAGTTTTGCTATTTGATGTGTGCTTGATTTTGATGCACTATGGCTCTCTCTCCAGCTGGTGTACCGATCTTTTTTTCTTTAGATTTCTTCTGTCATACCCTAACACTCAAAATCGACTCTAACTCGGGTGTTGTGCTGCACAATTGAACAAATCATAGCTGTATCCTCTAAATCAAACAAACCTGAGTGGATTAGGGTTTGAATTGAGTGGGTTGCCTTACTCCATCTTCAGATTTGACGCATAAACCCTCAAATCAGGATATACTCATTGAAAGATACAGAGAGAGACAAGTGCGATTGAATGGCTGAGTATAACATGGGTATCTTAGTCTTTTCCCTTGTTTCTGTCCAAAAATTTAACAAATTTGGAAGGAGGGGGTGATATTGCTTTATTATTATTATTATTATTATTATTATTATTATTTTATAGTTGAGGGAGTAATGTTGGCACGTTTTTTAGTTAAAAGGGGTGATGTTGCCAAAACGTGATAGTTGAGAGGGTGTTCTTGCAATTAAGCCAAAGAAAGGTTGCTTAATTATAGCCAAACTCAGTACACACACAGATATATGTGTGTGTGTGTGTGTATTTCACTATTTTAGTAAGGTATATCTGAGTTTTCTCTTGTTGAGACAAGAAACGATCGTTTGATTCCCATAAATATAGTAACTACATGTTATTATCGGCTTTTGGCACTGAAGTATTGTACATAATCTTCGGTGTTGTCTTTTTTTTTTTTTTGAACGGAAAAAAAATAATTTATTAATCTTTGGAAACAAATTACAAAGATTAAAAGGACTCTAGGCACAAAATCACATCAGAGAACGAACATTCAAAAAGATGGAAAACCCGCACTTCAACATCAAAATCCACTTAGGACCCGAAGGGGGAAATAACAATTGGTTAGCAAGAGACCAACCAAAACGGGGATGTGCCACTCTCCTAACCACAACAAATTTTCATCCAAATTAGGCTTAGCAGCAACACCAATCGATGGATTGCAATACCACAAATCTGACTGGAATACCTTCCCTAAATTCCCTTACAAGCTACATATGCAGCAGAAGAGATAGTGTGTTGCACATTATATGTCCAATTGCAGCAGTAGCAGCCAAAAGAGCAGCACGACACCTAAAACTCCTTTGGATTCCAAATGCAAATAAGCCAACAAGAGGATTCCACAAGAAAAACAGCCAACAAATCCCCTGAATTTTCTACTTTAATGGCAACCAAATTCAAACCATCCAATAGCAGCCGATATATATAGCCCATTTTGCAGCTTGAGAGAGACCCAGATAATGACCTCAAATTCCACTTCTCTGAAAATTCTCCTCAGAAGATGAAAGCCTTTAACACCAGAACTTGATCATAGCATATGGAAAACCTTTTGAAGACACGAACAACTAAGCCAACTGCAACCATTAGCATGAAGACACGACCAACTTCCCACTAAATTACTTTGGTGTTGTCAAAGAGGCTAAAGGTGTCCCTTGATATTGGCAGCTATTTACTTGTATCTTTAGCACGTTTTGATCGGAGTTTTTCACTTACTTTATTTGGGGTTGGGTTTCATTAGGCTAAAGAGAGCTGCAGGGAGGAAGTCCTGCGTCTAGAGTAGGCCAAAGAAGCTAATGCTCGTTTAACATCGGAGCCGAAGAAGTGTAACAAGAAGATAAATGGGCTTCAGAAGAAAATAAAACACCTGATCCGGAGTGAGTCTTGAGAAGAGAATGGTGAAATGTTGGTCAAGGATAAGTTGCCGGACTAAAGAAGACTTCCTTTCACCCGAACACAATGACATTGATTCTCTACGCCATTGTGTCATTGTGTTTGGATTTTGGGTGAAAGGAGGTCTTCTTTATTTCGGAAATATATTCTTGAGCAGCATTTCATTCTCCACTTTTTAGGACTCACTTAGCAGCTTCAGGCGTTTTATTTTGTTCTCAGGCCCTTTTATCTTCTTGTTACACTTCTTCAAGTCTGATTCTAACCGAGTGTTAGCTTCTTCGGCCTTCTCTAGACACTGGGACTTGTCCCCAGTAGCTCTTTTGCTCGACTGAGACCAATCCTCAAGTAAAACCCCGATCAAAACGTATTGAAGATGAAAGTAAATTGCTGCCAATATTTGAGGGACACCTTTAGCCTCTTTGGCAAAGCCAAAGATTATATAAAATACTTCACCAAAAGCCAAAAATAACATGTAATTGCGGTATTTATGAGAATCAAACTTGTATCCTTTCTTGTCTCTGCATTGCTTGTATCCACCTGTTCCAAATTCGATTAGCAAGTGGCTTCATATAAATTTTTTTTTTCGAAACACAAAAGAAATTTTATTAATCTTTAAAATTGAGGATGCCTTGATTGTACCTTGTTTGTTCACAACATAATCAGGTTCTGAGCGTTGTGTGGGCGACTAACAACCCTTCGGAAGGATATTTCTCGCTGTGGAAGTTTGAGCAATCTTCGGGTTCCTATTTCTGTCCCCTGGCTTTGGATAAAGATTGAGGATGCCTTGTTTGTATCCGCCTGTTCCAAATTCAATCGTTTGCGAACGAGCCGATTGAGCTCTGAGTTTTCAGCTTTCTTTTCAAACTAGCTAGTATGTAAGCAGATCCAATTAACTCCTTTCACCCAGGCTAATTATGCAAAACCACATGAAATTACACATCCTAAAATCATCGAAACCTCATTAATGAAAACCGAAACAAACTCGTTTCATGCACCAAACCTTGCCAAGCTATCAACATTCAACAACCCTTTCTTTCCTCGGCCAAAATCTCTTTCAATACATTCTTCATTTTCTAATCCTGTTCCTCCTTGCGTTGATCTTTCTTTATTTTTTCATTACGACAACTTCCACTCGAGAAATAGCCTTTTTATTTTCCCGAAGAATGGTTAGCCACCATCATAGTGCCAAAACAAAACCCTCATAGGAGCTATGAACTTCATATGCGGGGGAACCACAAGCAGTCCAACCACGATGGCTTTGTTGCTGCAAAAAGACTCCGCTCCCGGTGGTATTCGACATTGCTGGGTGTCGTTCCGGTGCTATGAGGGCTGCTAACAAAGACAAAGAGGCAATTTCTTATGGTGGAATTTGATGCAATTAATCTAAAAAGGCGGCGCTACAGCTGGCTTAGGGTATGCAAGTGAACACCTTGAACAAAAAAAATTGTGGGGAAAAAAAATTAGATATTTAGGCTTGCCCACTACATTGAACATCCTATCTAATTAATTTCGAACACCCTACCCAATTAAGTGTAGACACAAGTTGTGCATGGATAACTGGCAACTACTGGCAATGCCTATTTTATGTAGAATTTGCAAACATGATCGATAATATGAAAAATTGAAGTTAGCTCACCTTCATTGGGCAGGAAATCCTTTCTCCTAGTCGTTGTAGCGCATGTGCACCGGTTCCTATAATATAGTGGCATATTGCTTTGACAAAGTATTTTTGGAGAACGTGGATTAATTGTTACCAAGTGAGATCGACTTAGTTTCCTTAAATTTGTCGATGACATTCGAATCTTTAATCCCCTACAAACAAACTTTCCTATAATTCCTCTTAAATCCTCACCTTTCTCCATTGCTCTTAGGGGTGAGCATGGACCGGATTGGTTCGGTTTTGTAGTAAACCAAGAACCAAACCACTATCTACGGATTATGAATTTGAAGAACCAAACCAACCCACAAAAGGCATAGAACCAAACCAATCCAAACCATTAAACTACGGTTTGGATTCGGTTTCGAACCACGGTTTGCTTAAAATTGAGATATTATTTCCGTAAACTATTTAGAGTACTTAAAATTTAGGTTTACTACGTTAAGTTTATATAGAATACGAATAGGTTCTCATATATAGAAATTTAGGGTAATTAATCATGGTAATGAAGGAAATCAAGGAATAAGAATAGGCATGACCGAATTATGTATAGAAATTTGGAAAAATAGAAACATGCTATGGAATCAAAATTCGAAGGGAGAATTTCATCACCGAATTTATTTGCTATGACTAAAACCACTATTAGTGTATTGAAATTAGGGGAATAAGTTGTGAATTCTAGGCAAAATAAAATCTTGCCAGAGAAGGAATAATGAATAAATTAAATTTGGAAGTTAGTTGACTATGGCTTATATATATATAAAATACATAATATACATGGTTTGGATCGGATTGGAACCGGAACCATGAACGTAAATCCACAAACCAGACCATTGACTACGGATTCTAACTTTTTTAAACCAGGACAAAACCACACTACTAAAAAACCGAACCAAACCAATCGGTTTGGATTGGTTTGGACTGGATTCACGGTTTGACGGATTTTTTGCTCACCCCTAATTGCTCTAACAAAGTATTTTTAGAGAATGTGGGATAACTATAACCAAGTTAGATCGACTTAGTATCCTAGAATTTCTCCATAACATTCGAATCTATAATCCCTAACAAACAAACTTTCCTATTGTTCCTCTATATAAACATTAAACCTATGAGTGGTTGATACGTAAAGAAAAAAACCAGCTTTGTAATTCTTCTTGTTCTTTGTTTTCACAACATACCAAATGCTTCATTTGTCTTCCTAATTACTGCCTCACATGCTGATCGCTATTCTTTTTTTTTTTGGTCCAACGGAAATTTGATCGCTATTCATAAGTAATTCCAAGGTATATTTGCGGGTTCGTACGGATTTTGAATACGGGAAAGTAGTAGCTCGTGAATTTTCTTGGTTACGGCGCCAAATATTTTCCAACTTGGCAAGGTGAGTATTCTCCGATCTCAATCTTTTATTTTAGGATTTAGTCGGTCTTAGCTAGTAATTAAATTTATTGGTGTTTGAACTGTTTTTCTTCTCTTTTCATTCAAAACTATTATTATATTCACACACATATGGGGGCGAAGGGAAATACTCCCTTCGTCCTTCGTCCCATAAAGTTTGACACTTTCACTATTCCAGCCCTATGAAAAAATTGATTATTTCTTTTAATCTATAATGTTTTATATAAGCAATATGGATCTAGTTTGATAGATTTCAATTAGTTCTTTTAAACAAAGTTATGAAAATCACATAAAACGTTATGAATTGAAAGATATAGGCAATTTAAAAATGGCACGCACTCCCGAAAGTGTCAAACTTTAAGGGACGGAGGGAGTAGGTAGTAGAGGGGTCAGTTGACCCTTGCAACTACTTTAATTTCTCACTTGGATATGATTTGAGTATCTCTAGCCAAATTTCTAAACTGGCCAAAAATCTGCTTCAAATGGATAAAATTCTCAAGACATTCTCTTTTCTTTCCATTATAAATGAGACTATCGTGCATTTTTTCAAGATAAACTACGTCTTTTAGACCAGTTGTATAACAAAGTTATATTTATCAGCGGAGATCTACCTTCTATTTAAACTCTTAATTTAGTTATATTTCTCAACCTTTTATTTTATTGATGATTTAGTCAGTCTTAGTAAATTTATGGTGTTTGAACTATTTTTCTTATCATTCAATCCAAAACTACTATTATATTCACACACAGGGCGAAGGGAAGTAGGTAGTAGAGGGGTCACTTGACCTAGCTGACTTTTATTTCCCACTATCAAATATTTTTAGCCAAATTTATTAGTTTGACCTACAAAAAATGTCTAAATTGCCGAAGTTTGCTTCAAATGAATAAAAATGCTAAGCATTGGCTTTTCTTATCATTACAAATGAGACTATCATGCATTTTTTCTAGATAAACTCCGTCTTTTAGATCAATTGGAAAGCAAAGTTACATTTGTCAGGGTAGATCCACCTTCTCTTTAACTTCTTAATTTAGTTATATATTTAGATTTGCAAATAGGAAAACATAAATATTGCATGTTCATCTAATTTGTAACCCACTAGCCAAAAATCCCGACTCCATATGTGGGTACATATATCTTTTGTGTCTTTGTACGTTGGTATACACAATTACCCTTGTTTTGTGGATTTGGTTTATGCATGTAACGTCTGAATATTATAGGGGAAAAAATAATATTTTGGCGCGGATATGAGTTTTGATTATTAGAAATTTAATTATGTTATGAAAAGAATTCTATTTCTACAAAGCGTAAAAGGCCAAATCGGTATATAGAATTAGTTGGAGAACTATTCTCCTTTTCCCTTTAATCTTTGTACTACCTACAGAGATTAACAAAATTTCTTTACTGTTGTTTAAAAAAAAAAAAAAAGGGATTGGTGCCCTGTGAGTGAATTGTTTACCGCTATTACTTGCAAAACTTAAACCTACTTAGCGGGCAATACCTCACAAATTCCACCATCCTATTGTTGCCAGTGGCCCTTGAAACACACATCGATCAGATAGCCCACCTTAATCCTCCAATTAATGAAAAAATATATGAAAGTTGAAAATGTACGGAAATAACTAAAAAGGATAGTTAAAACTATTGCTGTTATTTACATTTCTAGCGTACAAGACAAATAACTGAATAAAAAAAGACGCGAATCTCACTAAAATTTAGAATAGATGGAAAAAAAAAAAGACAGTTTGCTTGATTTTAGCCAAACACATTACATTTTTATTATTTTATTATTATTTTTTATGTTTGTTTCACTATTTTAGTAAGGTATATCTAAGTTTTCTCTTGCTGAGACAAGAAACTTTAGTTTGATTCCCATAAATATAACAATTACATGTTATTATTGGCTTTTGGCACTGATGTATTTTGCATAATCTTTGGTTTTGCCAAAGAGGCTAAAGGTGCCCCTCGATATTGGCAGCTATTTACTTGTATATTTAGTACGTTTTGATCAGAGTTTTACACTTACCTTATTTGGGGTTGGGTTTCATTATGCCAAAGAGAGTTGTAGGGAGCAAGTCCCTGCGTCTAGAGAAGGCCGAAGAAGCTAATGCCTGTTTAACATCGGAGGTGAAGAATTGTAACAAGAAGATAAATGAGCTTCAGAATAAGAGAGCTAAAGCTGCGGAGTGAGTCCTCAGAAGATGACGATAAAATGCTGCTAAAGGATAAATTGCCAGACTAAAGAAGACCTCACCAGAATACAATGACACTGATTCTCCGTGCCATTGTGCATGTCATTGTGTTTGGATTATGGGTGAAAGGACGTCTTCTTTATTCTCCCAGTATATTCTTAAGCAACGTTTCATACTCCTCTTTTGAGGACTCACTCTGTAGCTTCAGCTCTCTTATTTGCTTTTGAAGCCTCTTTATCTTTTTATCACGCTTCTTCAGCTCCGATTTTAAACAGACATTAGCTTCTTCAGCCTTCTCTAGACGCTGGGACTTGCCCTTTTCAACTACCTTTGGCATACTAAAACCAATCCCCAAGTAAAACCCTGATCAAAATGTACTGAAGATGAAAGTAAATTGCTGCCAATATTCAAGGGACACCTTTAGCCTCTTTGGTCAAAATACTTTTGCACCAAAAGCCGATAATAGCATGTAATTGTGGTATTTATGAGAATCAAACTTGTATCCTTTCTTGTCTTTGCAAGAGAAAATAGGGATGGCAATGGGTCAGTTCGGTTCGGGTATTTCCATATTCGAACCCATTACCCTAAACTAGATGGGTACCCAGAACCGAACCGAAACCCGAATGGGTAGGAAAAATTAAAACCATAACTGAACCATTCGGGAATCGGTTCAGTTCGGGTACTCCCCATTAAATTAGAAAACAAAATAAAAACGAAATAATTATGAATGAAATTCAAATATGAAAATCAGTTTACTGGAAATGCCATAGGAAATATTTCAGTTATGGTTCGGGTACCCATCAGTTCGGTTGTGATTGCCATCCCTAAGAGCAAACTCAGATATATCACTAAAACAGTGTAACAGACATTAAAAAAAAAAATGTACTTAGTTTGGCTGAAGTTAAGCAAACAGTCTTTTTTTTTTTCCATTTCCAATCTATTCTAAATTTTATTGAGATTCATGTCTTTCTTTATTTAATTATATGGGCTTAGTTGAAATATTTTTAGTGGAAGCCCAGAAAGTGATGGGCTTGGTTGAAATATTTAATCTCACACATTAAAAATAAAACGTTGGCCCAAAATCAAATGGAAATTTGGAAAGCCCAATTAAAGAAAGCCCATTCCCCTAATAGTCTAACCCGACTGACGCGAACCGCCAACCCGAATAACCCGACCCGATCGGTTCCTGAGTTTATTCGGTTCGGTTTCGGGTGTAGTCATCTGTGACCCGATTGAAGTTAAACCGACCTGAACCCGACCAAAAACCGACCTGAACCGACCCGTGCTCACCCCTACCCAAAACCCATTCAGTGGGATTGATTTAACTTAGCGGTGGATTTTGATTTTTCCGGGGGGATGCGTGGGAAGTCCGGTACCCTTTTGGTACCGGCCCGTAAAAAGCCCGAAGAAATTAGCGCACACATAAAGAAATACTTCAGATTGCTTATATCCCAGGCTTCGCTAATTGGGCCATATGGGCTTTACATCATACGGGCCCAATTCCTCTTATATTGTTGCCTCACCAGTTGTAGTCGCAGGATATGGATACTATGGACAAGCGAAGGAAGTTTTTTTGATCGGGAATAAAATTTTATTAAAACTCGACAAAGAGTACATCGAGAGCAAAGCCATTGCCAAGCACCAAGATGCAATAGCAGGAGAACACTTTCTCAATATCGACCAAAAAAATCAAACAACCTCATGAACAACTTCAGCATTCCAAGCGAAGGAATTAGTGAAGGGAAAATGTGATTTGCGTACACCACACTTGAGTACCCCAAGAGTACATTAGCCCATCTCAACCGCCCAAAAGCGTTTTGGACGGTTGAGATGGGCTGGTGTGCACTTGGGTTACCCAAGTGTGGTATACCCATAGACGGGTTGTTAATGAAGTCTTACCCAAGCGGAGGAGCATGTGAAATTCAATGCCAAGTGAAGAACCTAATGGACTAATATAAAAACGGGCCTCATGTTTTAAAAAAACAGGCGTCATGTTTTTGAGCAGCAAAGTTATTTTAAAAACCGGCCACAGGTTTTCTAATAGACTAACATAAAGTAAAAAGATTAAATATGGTATTTTAGCTTATTAATTTAACTAAAACAAACTTTAATGAAAAACTTCGACTGTTAGCAAAAAAAATGAATCAAACATAATGAAGTACCACTCATATTCTGCATTTTCTCTGACTAACCATGTTATTAACTTTAATTGTAGGAACACTACTTTTAACAATAAAAATATTTATGTTAACTGTAGAAATCAATACCAAGTGAAGAACCTTAATAGACTAATATAAAAACGGGCCTCATGTTTTAGAGCACCAAAGTTAATTTTAAAACCGGCCTCAAGTTTTTTAATAGACTAATATAAGGTAAAAAGATTAAACATGGTATTTTAGCTTATGAATTTAACTAAAACAAACTTTTATGAAAAACTTCTAACTGTTAGAAAAAAAATGAGGAATGTTACTTTTAACAATAAAAATATTTATGTTATTAAATAGACTAATATAAGTACCGCTCACATTCTGCATTTTCTTTAACCATGTTATTAGCTTTAATTGTAGGAATGCTACTTTTAGCAATAAAAATATTTATGTTAACTTTTTTTTTTCCTCAAAGTTTGTTGAGCGAAAATAAATTCTCTCAGTTAACTTATACTCCACTAAAGTGTTTTTTTTTTTTTTGGTTGAGAATTTGATATTAAAAGTTAAAAGTAACATTTAAATAAATGAAAGAAAATAAATACATAAAAAACTTATCAAAACATTCCTGGTGTGCAAAAGATTTGAACATTAGACTTGAGTAATATATATATATATATATATATATATATATATATATATATATATATATATATATATATATATATATATATATATATATATATATATATATATATATATATATATATATATATAGGGAAATGATAATGCCAAAGCCATTTTTGTTTGTGCCAAAACTGTAGTGCATAAAAGGCTTGTACCTTGCATATGGTACAAGGTTTTTAAGCACTGCAATTTTGGCACAAACAAAAATGCAAGGTACAAGCCTTTTATGCACTACAGTTTTGGAACAAACAAAAATGGTTTTGGCACAAACAAAAACAGTTTTGGCATTAACACCACCCTATATATATATACTAGGAATTGCCCGTGCCTAAAGGCACGGCGTGTCGACGTAATTTGCACTCAATTTTTTTTTTTATTGGCAATAAAATTTTGTTAGAACTCAACAAAAGATACAAAGCGGGTAAAAGAAAGCCAACACCCAAACACATGTAAGGTAGCAGCAAACAAAAACTCCATCGAAGTGCTGAAAGGAGAAAACCAATGCTCCAAAAGGTACCACATCAAACTGATTCAATTTCATTACAGTTCAAGATTTCCCCACAACTAAGAGGCTAAGTAGGTCATATACCCAGCCAAACATCCTATTGGTAAGTTGACGCTTGACATACTTTGATGGAGGATCCTCCTTCCACGAATGCACGCCATGAAGCTACATGTGTTGTCTTGCAACAATATGATTCCAACATTGGAAAATAACATCTCTGCAAATAGAGAGTTTTAAATATGAATTTTCCACTTAAGTAGTGGCAAATTAAAGAAAGTCAATGACAATAAAATGGATAGCTTTATCAACATCTCATTGAGATATCCTTTTGTTTTCAATTATATAAAGAGAACGTGTACAAATTAAAGAAAGTCAATGACAATAAAATATATAGCTTTATCGAGAGCTCATTGGCATATCCTTTTGTTTTCAGTTATAAAAAAGAGAACGTGCAGGAGAATCCTCCTCAAATTCAAATTCAGGCTCTTTTCAAACCCAGTCAACCCATTCAAATCCATATCTAATACTTACCGCAATCAACTTATGTATTCTTACCTCCCTCAAGCAATAGTGGGACCCCATGTCTCGCAACCTTACCGCATTAAACTGGAAATTACTGCATGTGATCCTCATGCATGGATTTCCCTTAGCACAACCATACAGTTTCTCATTTGCAACCTCTCATCTACATATATGATTGATTCAGACAAACCAATAGGAAAAGAGATTGAAACAAAAAATGAACATGGAAACAAATCAAGGGACAGAAATATTAACCAGTAGCGATATTGCTCGTGCCTTAAAGCACTTCGAAACACCATTGGACAACAACCTAAGCCAATTAAACCCTTCATAAGTCATAAATGAACACTATTTCTAACAAACCTTATACCTCCCCCCAACCCATGGCGAACATACTCAGGGGCACGTGGGGTCACATGCCCCCACTCAGCTCCAAAGTTATTCTTCCCTTGATACACAACTCTCTGTTTGTCTCTCTCCCTCATACAGATGCACAAATCGGCAGATTGAAAATTGAAAATTCAAATTGTAGGTTTTCATTTTATATTAGAAACTATAGATTGATTCATCAACGCTTTTTGAAAATGCTAAGTAAGAATTACGTATGTTATGATCCAACCATGTGTTATTTTTTTGGTAACGTTGTGTTCTTGAAAAAAAAAAAGGGATACTTGTTTCAATAATGTTGTAGAACAAAGAACCACCAAAACCCAAGTACTGGAAGAAGTTCAGTGGCAAAAAAAGTGTATGGTCATAATAAAATCAAAATAGATATATTTTTCAAACTCAAGCAATGCTTTGTCATTCTCGTGACTGTTCACACAAATAGAGTACAGAAAACATAGTAACCCGCCTATCATGGGAACACAACATCATTTGAATATGAGGAAGTTTGGCATTCACGACTTACAGTAGCTCGTACGTTTGGGTGTGGATATCCCCTATTTTGTTCTGTCCTTCCTTGAGGGTCTTCTTAAATTATGAATAGAGTTTCACATAAGTCAGCTACACATGACATGACCTTGCAAAAAGAAGTGAAAATATATAATCAAAACAAAAGTTGAAGTAAATAAGAGTTCTGGATTAGCAGAAAAAAAATTGGATTAACAATGGTTGGTTAGGCACCAATAGTAGCAAACCAAGTACGTTTGAACCATGCAACCCAAGAATTAAAGCGTACTTGAGAGAGGTTTCAAATTTGGAATTCATTGAAACCCTTGGATCAACTAAATCGTTGTCTATCAAGAAATGACAAACTATTTTACTCTTAGCACAACTAAACACCTCAACGTACGCCTACTTATATCCCTTGTACGGTTGTACCTGATTATTCCATCTACGCCATATATATGGGCAACTATAAGCTTCTCTTTCAAGTAAAATACTTTCCTGTTATATTATATAGATAGAGGACTGTTGGCATTGCATTTAAGCTCATTTTCAAGAAATCTCTACCTAAGCATGGTTTCTTCAGAAGTTAGAGGATGACATATAAGATACTCTTTGGATTGACGTTTATTAGTCCCCTACAAAAAATTAGAGGATGACATTTAAGATACTCTTTGGATTGACATTTATTAGTCGCCTAAAAAAAACTCCTCAAAAACTCCTCAACCCTTTCTTTACTCAAAAACTCCTCAACCTTGAGGGTAGAACCAACCGGTCTTTACTCAAAAACTCCTCAACCCTACAGGTACTCTGCCTAAAACGAAAAACTATATCTTCTCACATGCCTAGAGAACAATGCTTGACATGGAGAGTGATTAAAAGCTTAACACTCCTAACGGCGGCTGCTGCCAGCCTAATATATTTCAGGAATGATTAAACACACAACACTACAAATGCAGATCAGCTGAACAACCAAGTTATCTTAAACATTTTGACAACACCAAAACATACTGCAGTACTGCTATAGCGGGAAACTAAGAACAATAGATGGACACAGGACATGGACATGACACAAAACTTTCTCCAAAATGTAATCACCCATGGAAATTCTGACTCAAACTTTATTTTAACCTCTTAATGTGCCCTCAACGTGTCCATACAGTTTCCCCATCACGTTCGACAAACAAAATATCTGTGTTACAATTCTACATTGTAAAAAGAATGATCATCATAGATTTTGACATGATTGTCTGGCTTGCTATCTAATCCCTACCAAGAGCCATAATTACACCTATTTCTTTTGAGTTTTCTACGAAGGATTATAATAAGGATCAGAAATCAAAGTCCCCCCAAATGACAGTAGGAGTTCTAGAATTAACACCAACATCAGCCATAAATTATCGCCAACATTTCAGCCACAATTGAATCAGTTTTTAACCTACAAATATCACTACAACATAGAGATTAAGAAATAGAATCATACCATCAAAGTGATTTCTATTTGGACCTCCATACAATCGCCAAATCTTGTCTGGAAAGGGGAAAAAAAAGAAAAAAAAAATTAGTTGCACAGTGCTTCTCCATTAGAAGGATATATGATCAAAAGAAGAACTGACCATAGAGCATCCAATACCAACAAACATAGATAGGCAAAGCAAAACAAAAAATGGAGAGTTCAAACCTTACTTTTAATAACTCTTAAAAAAAGAGAGCTAATCAATGAAAATAGTTGCCCTGAGATTATGTATCAAAACATTCATGTGAAAACTAATGGAACCAATTTATTGAGGGCATCAAGAAGAACCAGAAGATGCATCTCCAACTTCTTACACATGAAGAAAATTAAATAAACAAATTGCAAAAATTAAAAACCAGAACCCAGAAGATAAAAATAATAAATTAAACTGAGTTCAATTTACTTACGTGGGGATTAATGAAGCTTCCCTATCAACTGAGTGTAGGGTTTTCTTGGTTCAACTCCTGCAAGTACATGAAATACACAAATCAGTGGCATAGAAAATGAACGAAATTGCTTGATTCAAAAGAAAATTATGGACATGGGAAAAAACTGAAACAACATCAATGAGGACCAACCAGCAGTAACCGTATTTCTTCCTCCTTGAGAGAGAAGTTTGAAATTTGAACTGTAGATGTGGGTCTCGGTGTTGTGTGTGTGTGTGTGTGTGTGTGTGAGAGAGAGAGAGAGAGAGAGAGAGAGAGAGAGAGAGAGAGATTCCAGATCTGGTTTGAAATTTGAATCATCGACGTGGGTGTTTCTGTTAAGAGAAATTGGAAGGGAGAGAGAGATTGATCTGGTTTATTTACAAAACTGCCATGGAAGAAATGTCTTTTATCTTTGCCATTAAAGTTGCAAAATATTTACATAAATGCCACTCTAAAGTTAGTTTGTGAGAGATATTTTTAGGCCGTTAGATTTGAAGGAATGGAGGGTTGAGATTGGGTAGGAGAAGAACTTCCAATCCTACAATCTCTTTATTCTTCACTCGTTTTTCTTTTTCCTGCTTCTTGTAATTTTGATACATATGCAGTCACCTATGAGCATAGCCCTAGAGCTGGAGCAGCTGTGGAGGCTTATCAATAGCCTCCATTGTAGGTTGCAATCACTCATGACATATATGGTTGGAAGTCGAGAGAAAATTTTGGGTTCGGAGAGGGTATATACACGTGGTGCCCGGCATCCCATCTGGGCTGTCCAAAACATGTTTGAACGGCTCGGATGGAGTGTCGGGCACCACATGTATATACCCTCTTTGTACCCAAAATTTTCTCTCAATAACCACTTTGTAGGATATTCATAAGCAATTGGGTATGCTGAAAATCACATTTATTGATTATAGAATATAACATTCTCCAATCCCCAATTGGGTATGCTGAAAATCACATTTATTGATTATAGCTATTCATAAGCATTAAGCACCAATATTTAAACTCAACCACAAACACAACCACACAAATAATTACAGGTAAAGAGAAACACATAGAAAGAAGAAAATAAGTCCAGTTTTGCACAAAGAGTTACCACCAACAGAAGCTACTAAAAGTTGTCTTCATCAAGTAGCATAGAAGAAACTGATGATCAAACCACTCATCACCTTAAATCATATTCATTGCAATTGTGGTTAAGAAAAGCAAAGTTAAAAGAGAAAAGAATGGTTAAAGAACATACCACTGGAAATGCATTCTCTTTTCCCTTACTTGCAGATATTAATTTCTCTTTTCCCTTGGACATTGCTCTGCCATATTTGTGTCCTTTTAAAAAAATGTAGAAAGTGTGCGAAGAAATATACATTTCACAAAAGAAGAATAAATTTGCTTACCATATTCAAGCGGATCAAGTTAAGGTCTCGTTCCTCTCGAATCACAACATTGACGTTTCTCTTTTCAAGATATTGAACCTATAAGGAAATCCTAATGTTAATAAAAGGGGGGAATATGTAGAGATAGAGATATTAAGTGGATGTCAATACATTGTGACACCAATGTGATGGAATCCATAAGTAAGAAGTAAAAGCGCAGATGTTGAATACTCGTTGGATGGACGCTTACACGTGTCATGAAGAAGATACCATAAAGTAGAGGAGAAATCCGAAAAACAATAAACTATGAAATGATCGGAATTACCCTCTGTATTCTACATCTTTTACTTCATGGCTTTTATATGGCCTTTTGTCAAACAGGTGATGAGCACTCCTTTGTTGCTATTTCATTTAGGATTACCCTCTGATTTCCCAACTCTGATTTCGCATAGGATTTCAAAACAGCCAAAATAAACAAAATGATGAACAAACTATCAGCCTTTAAAAGCAGTTCAATTGAAACCTCGAATGCAAATGGGCATTAAATATACAAATGAGGTCAATTATCTACAAATAGGGATTGCCCGTGCCTAAAGGCACGAAGCGACGTAATTTGAGCTCAACTTTATGAACTATTGTTTTGCTATTTACCACCGTAAATGGCAAATGCCTATGCCTTCACACCCATGCAAATGTAATATTGGCTTGATTATGCTAGTGGATGCACGGCTTGAACAATTAGCACACATAAACCAATAACCCAAGAGAGAGAAAAAAACAATTAGCACACATAAACCATGTCCATTTTTTAGAATTGCCCTTTCCCGTGTCGGTGTCCGTGCTAGTGTCGGGATGCCAATACATATGGTCCCAAGACTACCTTAAACACCAGTCTACTCAAATGTGAAAAAATAAGCATATTCACTTGCATATTAATGGCGGAAATTTCGAGAATTGCAGTACCATAAAAAAGAAAAAGACGGTAGAGTACTTTTTCAAGAAAAAAAAAATGCTCCGTTTATACCAAACCGATGTCTTATGGGAAGAGAAAAAAAAATGCTCCGTTTATACCAAAAAATGTGCCCATCTCAGCCTCTGAAATACACATTCTCAATTAGCACAAAAGCCATTAGTAGTTCATAAAAAAACATCAATTAGTTCCAAGCTAAATAGCTATTAGCAAGCGGATATCAATTGAGCAATAAAAAGATGGTTAAGCAGCCACATATTCAATAAAAGTAACCCATTTCCTGTGCATATTTACATGGTTTCAACGCTCACATACTGTCCCCAGCAATTACCCCCCAGTTCTAGCATCTAATATGCAGTTTTAGCAGCTACTAACACAATTTCGGCACTTAAAAATGCAGTTTCAGCACATTTACAGCAACTAATTACAGATTCAGCAAACCAGAAATCCAATTTCAGAATATATCCTTCAAAATAGTGCACTACCGGTGATTTCCAGCAGTTACATAGGTGATTTTGTCACTATTTTGCACTTTCCAATAACCTGCTGCTAGGATGCTTGTTGGTTTAACAAAATCAGAGCAACAAATCTGAAAAATATGCCTGCAGCTATGGTGCAGTGGTTCCAGACTTTGTCCAGCCACTGGACCTTGCCTAGGCAGACCAAAGTCTGAGAGCTTTGCATTGAAGTTGGTCGAGTATTTTGATTCCAACCTCTGCAAGTCAAACCAACATTGGACATTCAAAAGGTTCTTTAGGCTCCACTTTTTTCTTATTGTTCTTTAGATATCTTTGTTTCCTGTTATCTCTTAAGCCGTTTTTTGACAGTTTTTGAATCATAGTAGTGCCTGGTTCGGCATTGGATGGGGAAAAAAGTTGGAATTTTCTTGAAATTCTAGCATGGTTCGGCATTGGATCAGCAAATTTTCTTGGATTCTAAGCAAGGATTTTTCCAGGAAGTATCTACATTTCTAAAGAATCACACTTGACTGTCAAAAAAAAATTATACAAACTTCCATAATTCAAAAGGGTTCACCCAATAATGAATCAAAATAGCAAAAGTTAGGGTCTTAAGATAGTACCATCATTTGAATTAGGATGAACATCGTCAGGATCCGCCATTAGAGAAGTTTGCGAGCTCGGCAATCTTGTAATTAAAGAGTCTGCCAAGTAGTAAAATGGGATCAAATTGAATAGCTAAGAAACCCAGATATAAAAGAGTACAATGCGTTAGTGGGGTGTTAGTGAATCTTAATAAATAATGCATCATAAACTCTTAAAAATGGCAAGGTGTTTCTTAAAAATTTTCAATCTTGCTTTCTAGCACCATAGTGTTGTTCACATAGAAGCATCTTGCAACAGTCAATGTTCCACATGTTCAACCTTGCCAGAGGCAAAAAAATTGGAGAAAAATTAGACATGGATTCAAATTCTCAGAAAATTAATCAGCCCTCCAATGTTCAAAATTCATCAACAACCAAAATACTTCCAAAATCAAATCGTAAGCGTATCAATTACATGTAACTTAGGGGTTTTCGAATTAGGGTTTCTGAAATTGGAACCCTAGTTTTCCATGTTCCACATGTTCAACCTTGCCAGAGGCAAAAAAATTGGAGAAAAATTAGACATGGATTCAAATTCTCAGAAAATTAATCAGCCCTCCAATGTTCAAAATTCATCAACAACCAAAATACTTCCAAAATCAAATCGTAAGCGTATCAATTACATGTAGCTTAGGGGTTTTCGAATTAGGGTTTCTGAAATTGGAACCCTAGTTTTCCAATCATGGCTTATACCTATGAATTAGTTGAAGGAGAGAGAGAGAGAGACCTTGGGGGTGGGTCTGCTTTCGAGTTCGTTTGGTTGAAGAGGGGGGTCGTTTGAAACTCATCTACTTCCAAGCTTTCCAGCGAGAGCCCGACTTCTCTTTAGTCGCGGGTGGTGCTGGTCGCGGTGGTGCCGTGGTCGCCGGTGATGGTGGAATCGCCCATCTCCCTCTCCCTCTCCGAGAGTCTCTGTTGGATCGAAGGGGGGGGGGGGGGGGGCAAAGTTTCAGCTTCAGCCTGTGTACGTATCATTTTTGGAGAGATAAGGCCTGATTTTGGATTCAAAATTTGAACCTTTTTTTTTTTTTTTAATCAATGAAAGCCCATCAATTGGACTTCCGCCCTTAAACATGAGAGGTATTTATGGGAGTGCCACTCAAAAGTTAGTTTGTGAGAGGGATATTTTTGAACCGTTAGATTTCGAGGAATGAATGGTTGAGATTTGTTAAAAGAGCATATTATTTTGGTATCTTTGGAGATACCCTCCTTGTTTTGTTATATAGATGTTTTGTTGTTCCCATAATTGCTATAGGCCAGCAGATTGCACAATAGGAATCCATTATCTATTGGGGCAAGAGTGCATAAGAGGGAGAATCGACTTGTTTGCGGTTCACTTTTGGACGACAGATAACAGTTTCGGCAGTTGAAGCTACCCAAAAGTATTTTTTAATGATCTTGATTTGCTGAAAATATATAATTTGTAGGATAATTTTTGCAATATGGACAATCAATAATCAAGATTGAACTGTTCTAACCTTTCTGAACTGCAAAGAAAGAAATTTCAGATTGCTTATATCCCATGCTTGGCTAATTGGGCCATATGGGCTTTACATCATACGGGCCCAATTGCTCTTATATTGTTGCCTCACCACTCACCAGTTGTAGACTTGTAGTCGTAGGATATGGATACTATGGACAAGTGAAGGAATTAATGAAGTCTTACACAAGCGAAGGAGCATGTAAAATTCAATGCCAAGTGAAGAACCTTAATAGGGCTAGACTGTTCGGGGCGGACCCTGGTATTTTAGAGCTCTAAAGTTAATTTAAAAAATGGGCCTCATGTTTTTTAATGGACTAATATAAGATAAAAAGATTAAACATGGTATTTTAATTTATTAATTTAACTGAAACAAACTTTTATGAAAAACTTCGACTGTTAGAAAAAAAAATGAATCAAACATAATGAAGTATTGCTCATATTCTGCATTTTCTTTGACTAATCATGTTATTCACTTTAATTGTAGGAATACTACTTTAAACAATAAAAATATTTATGATAACTTTTTTTTTTTTTGTCTCAAAGTTTGTTGAGTGAAAATAAATTCTCTCAGTTAACTTATGCTACACTAAAGTAAATTTTTTTTGGGTTGCGAATTAGATATTAAAAGTTAAAAGTAACATTTAAATAAATGAAAGAAAATAAATACATAAAAAACTTATCAAAACAATATTGGCGTGCAAAAGATTTAAACATTAGACTTGAGTAGTACATATGTACAACCATTAAATCACAACTAACTTACTCCTATAACATAAGTGTTGCAAGAGTTATATATTACGTATATATCCATTAAAAAAAAAAGAAAAAAATTTGAAGAAATTTCCATAGCTGGAAGGGCCTGTTGGAATTTGACCCAAGGCCTGACAAGAGTTATATATTACGTATATATCCATAAAAAAAATAAGGAAAAAATTTGAAGAAATTTCCATAGCTGGAAGGGCCTGTTGGAATTCGACCCAGGGCCTTCCTTTAAAGAGTTTAATAAACCACGAATGCCAATATAAATATTGTGTCAGAAAAAAATACTGTAAGAAAAAACTTCCTTAGCTAATAGGGCCTCCGGGGATTGGAACTAGGGTTTATCAAATTCAGCGAGTGTCAAAGAACCACGCAAGCTAGCACTCTATTTGTGTTGTGATGCGGAATGCGTTATGGGTAATATATTTTTGAGTTTTATAAAAAATTGGCCCAATTTTTGCTTAAAATTCGTAGGATTAAAGTGTCTGCACCTCCTGCTTCACCTCAGGGCTGGCCTTGGACATGTTTTGAATTCTCTTAAAAGAGAGGGGTGGTGCCTTCATAAATGTAGACACAAGTTGTTTATGGCTAACCGGCGACTACTAGCGATTCCGGTTTTATGTAGATGAGTTGCAACTTGCAATCTTAATTGATAAAATGAAATTTGAAGTTAGCTCACCCTCGTTGGGTAGGAAATCCTTTGTCCTAGCCGTTGTAGCACGTATGCACCGATGTGGTGCTTATAATATAAGTGGCACATATCTTGACTTGATGCATGTCATCCTCACTTTTCTCCATTTTATTGACAAAGTATTTTTAGAGAACGTGGAATAACTATAAACAAGTGAGATGGACTTAGTTTCCTTAAATTTTTCCACAACATTCGAATCTTTGATCCCCAACAAACAAACTTTCCTATAGTTCCTGTAAATCCTCACCTTTCTCCGTTGCTCTGAAAAAGTATTTTTATAGAACATGGGATAACTATAACCAAGTGAGATCGACTTAGTATCCTAGACTTTCTCCATAACATTCGAATCTTTAATCCCTAGCAAACAAACTTTCCTATAGTTCCTCTATATATATAGCTGTTGATACGTACAGAGAAAAACCAGCTTTGTTATTCTTCTTGTTCTTCGTTTTCACAACATACCAAATGCTTCATTTATCTTCCTAATTACAGCCTCACATGCTGATAATTAATTCCAAGGTATATTTGCTGGTGTATTTTGTACGGATTTTGGATACCGGAAAATATTGGCTCTTGAATTTTCGTGGTTATGTCGCCTGATTTTTCCCAACTTGGCAATGTGAGTATTCTCCAATCTCAACCTTTTATTTTATGATTTAGTCAGTCTTACTATTATATTCAGACACACATCGTTCCGAAGGGAAGTAGGTAGTAGAGGGGTCACTTGACCCATGCGACTACTTTTATTTTCTCAACTACGTCATTTAGACCAGTTGTACAACAAAGTTACATTTATTAGAGTAGATCTACCTTCCAGTTAAACTCTTAATTTAGTTCTATTTCTTAACCTTTTATTTTATTGATGATTTAGATGGTCTTAGTAAATTTATGGTGTTTGAACTGTTTTTCCTCTCATTCGATCTAGAACTACTATTATATTCACACACAGGGTGGAGGGAAGTAGGTAGTTGAGGGGTCACTTGACCTAGCTGACTTTTATTTCTCACTATTGAGTACTTTTAGCCAAATTTGTTATTTTGACCTACAAAAAATGTCCTAAATTGTCGAAGTTTTCTTCAAATGAATAAAAACGTCAAGCATTCCAACACATAAAACATGATGCATTCCTTTATTTGTAAACCAGGAATTTAACCTTTTAAGTTCTATTCTTTGCAAAAGAAAAGGTGCCATTGACGATGACATGTAATTCAAATGGTACCCCGGTTGCTAAGGGAATGGGGATAGCGAGGTTGGAAGAATAAGGTAGGGATCATAGCCAGATGATCACAGGTGACCTTACGACGAATGATGATTTAGGGTCGCTCCCTAATTACTGGTAGCCGTGAACAATAAAATGTGGTCATTGATGACTATGTATGTGGTGACACTCCATTTTAAAAAGGGCCTTGATGAGCCAATATTTGATTAACAAAATGGTTGCGACATAAGCCTAAAATGTTGGATGATATTCTACGAAATGAAAAGTATGATTTCGGAAATGAAGTTGACAAACTAATTAATTCATGGAAACATGCAAGTTTGGCATATCTTGACTCACACTAGCCTGATGCTTAAGACGTTGTCGAACGTAAAATTTCAGGTGAAGAAGAATACAAGGACTATTGTTTGATGGCCGGCGAGGCAATGATTGATGTTTCTGCTATCGAGGCTGTGTTATAGTATTGTTTTGTTCTTGTATCTTGACCGATGTAAGTTAATTGTATTAATGTTGCACTTCTACACTGAGCTTTGGGATATGTTATTTACCCTCTGCTATTTCTAAATTTTAAATTTTATTAAGTAGTTCATTGAATAGGAAAATTCCTAAATTGTATATATATATTTTTAAAGCAGGCCTTACGGGAATATTTGACTCGCTAGTCGATCACTAGTTCACATATTTTGGGGTGGGACGTGACAAAATGCTCGATGCGTGCAGCGCACGATGCACTGAGAAGGAAAAACATAGCAATAATGCTACGTACACAACCAATTGCAAACAACCAAGTGTAAAATGATGTCGTTTTACTTGTTGAAAAAAGAGAGAAAAAAAAAAACTCAAAACGTTCGGCTTCCCCTCTCTTCCAATTTACATGAGATACGTTTTACTTGTTGAAAAAAGAGAGAAAAAAAAAAACCTCAAAACGTTCGGCTTCCCCTCTCTTCCAATTTACATTAGATATACAGAGAGAGTGAGAGAGGGGCGACAAACCGATTGAGCCACCACAACGAGACACCACTGGCGACCACTAACCACCATCTGCGAACAACATTCTGTGTGACGCCATGTCCCACCACGAAGGTATCTCTGTCGATCTCAATCGAACACTGCTCTCTCGATTTCTCTTCACAGCCGTCTTGCAAAAAAAAAAAAACTAATTTTGAAAATAACCTGTAATCGAAGAATCCCCAACTTGAGAAACCCTAAATTGGAGTGCTTGTTGTGATCTAAGGACTTGACAGAGCAAACTGCCATCCCATATTCAGAAGTCACAGCAAATATGTTGTTCATCATAGTATTACAATGGTCTTACTTGGGGACTTTTTTTCCTTATCAACAGGTCTTCTTTGAGATATGAAGTTGTTCATCCTGTTACAATGGTCTTTCTTGGGACTTTTATCGGCTGCTATGTCTTGTGCACCCGTAACTGGTATTGAACTATGTACATAACTTGTTTCTGGATTGTCGAGTGAAATCAATATTTTTTGAACACCTATTCATTTCAAAGATGGGTCTTGAATTTGTACTTCTGGATGTTCTGGTTGCTATCTGAGAGATCTTCGGGTTACCTTAAATACTATTTTTGCCCTTGATATGAGACATGCTTCGTTTTGCTTGTGAACTATTAACTAGCTTCTTTTAATTGGTCCTATGATTTTTAAGTTTTCAATTTCTAATTGATAGGTGAGACTTACACTTGTGAGAGCCCAGGGAGATTTGAGAGAGCTTTTGGAAAGACTTGTTTGTAGCTCTTTGAGTTTTATTCTATGTGATTTGTGAAAACATTTGATCGTGTGACTACCGATGGAGTAGATTTACATCCCAATGACGATACAAGTTGCGCAAGTTACATTATAAAGTCATACAACACAAAAACAAACAAAATCACTGCCTGCTGTCATGGAGTTTTTTTATTTTCCCTCATTGGACACAATACATGGATTGAGGTCTCACTTTCAGTGCCAAATCACTGCCTGCTGTCATGGAACTTTTTATTTTCCTTGCAAGCAAATGAACTTGATGCATCAGATTGTGATCTAAATTGGTTGTTTAGTATTGGAACTTAGTACTCATATGTGTGGATTGTTGTGCTCTATGCTAGGATCGGAGGCAACGACTTAAGGAGTCTCAATGTGTTGGTACCTTTTTGCAAGGAATCCTTAATGAAGCATTGGTGTTGAAGGTTCAACCATCTCTTGAACCATGAACTGTTTTTTCTTTGTTTCACTCCTAGGCTTCTACATAGGAGCTTCATCTTTTGCCGGGCAACCAAAGTCAGGTAGAACCAAGATCGAATTGTAACAAATGCCCAAGAAAAGATCATGTTCTATAAATCAATCAAGGCCCTTTGATGATCTATAAGTCAAGGCCCAACTTTGATCCAACTATACGAGATTGCCTTATTCACGGAGGGGCCGTAAACAAGGGGTTTACGGAGCGCGGATCTCGGCCGTCCATCCCGAGATCCGACGGATACGAGCCGTGCACTTTTTTTTTTTTTTTTTTTTACAGCTGCAGTGCATTTATGGAGGAGAGAGAGAGTGCACGGCTCGGAGCCGTTGGATCTCGGGATGGACGGCCGAGATCCGCGCTCCGTAAACCCCTTGTTTACGGCCCCTCCGTAAATAAGTTTTTCTCCCAACTATACTTGTTGTAAATAATATAATAAGCCCAACAACTTGACAAGTAATGATTAGAAGACTCAAGACTTATGAGTCAATAACAACTTCCAATCACAATATTTTTTTCAATAGAAATTCAACAAGCATTATCAAAATCAAATACCTAACAAAGAAAAAGCTTGAATTGCCACACCCGATAAGGAACCTCGCAAGCACTTTATTAATTTGTCGTCAAGATCTAAATGGAATATATCTTTGGCATTTTAGTGGGTTGCTTAAAAGCTTGAATTGCCACACCCGATATCCTTCAAGCTGAGAATAAATGAAACAAGCGAAATTGTAAGTTAGCACACAAATCAGTGACCAATTGTTTTCATCAAAATAGAAAAAGCAGCACAGATTGGATTATCATACAGTGGCTAATCAGTTATCAAGTCCCTAAGAGAACAACCAATTAAGGGGAGGATACAGGGATATATTTGCTTACTCGGATACCTGATCAGAAGGAAAATGATACCACAATGTAACATATTCCCATCATTCACTATGAATGCGTAGAAATTTTCGTGAAATGCACTCCCACAAAGCTATGAAAGTGGAAAAAGAATCAAGCATCCAACTTTTTTACTGCTTACTTGGTATAAAACTAAACCAAGAGTAAATTTTGCAATGCAAATTGGGGATCTTGAAAAAGTAATTAAACTACTTAATTGATACTCCAAAAACAGATCCAAAAAACGTACCAAATGCCAATGCATCGGCACAATCAAGAACAGAATAGCGCCATGATTAACCACAATCAGGTATGTATACCGTTTGAAGTCAACGCTCTCGGTAGCAACAAATTCCAGGCAAAAATGCAGCATCCCGTTAACATATTAGGCTTAGCATCAACAAATTCCAGGCAATAATGTAGCATCCCACATGCCACTGAGGGGAAGCCCAACATATCAGAGAGCAAAAATTGCAGTTCCCCCAAAAAAAAAAAAACTCAGATAGCAAAATCTGGTATCAGACAAAAATTAGGGCTTTTTGTAACCCAGCAACTTATTTTAGGGCTCATACAAAAGAATAGCAGAGCGTGCGCAAGAAATGGCGAGAGAGAGAGAGAGCAGTGTTCGATCGAGAGAGAGAGACCTTCGTGGAGGGAGCGTCGCCCAAGAGCTTCTCGCCGATGGGGTGGAGATGGTCGTTGGCGGTGGCGGTGACGTCTCGTGGTGGTGGTTCCTCCTATTCTCGCACTCTCTCTCTCTCTCTCTCTCTCTCTCTATATATATATATATATATATATCGAGTAAAATTAGAACAGGGAAGACGGAGCTTTTTTTTAAAAAATAACAAAACGACATGGTTTTATGTGTGGTTGTGCACTGGTTGTTCCCTCCTGGTTGTGCACGTAACATTATTGAAAATCTAATTGGAATAATATCAGGACTTTTAAAAATGAAAATAATTACTATGTCAGAACTACTTTTGAGGCCCAACCTAAACAAATGGCCACGTGGTGCAATTAATTTGGGTTAACTGGGGTAGTGCGGGGGTTAAAATAGAGTTGGAATAGGACACGTGGCGCAATTATATTGCCGGTACAGGGAGTGGGGTAGAGGCTTTGGGTATAGGAGATTTGAAGCCAACCAAACCAAACCTAATTGGAGCCGTCACGTGAGATTAACTTTTGTAGTCAGAGAAACACATTATCATCATGTTTATTGTCGAAGTACAGTTCAAACGGCGAACACGAAACTAGAAAAAGAAAAAGATACTCCTTTGTAACTCGTCGTCAGATATCTAGGTTCTAGATCGATTCAGGGAGGATCTGCGCCAGAATTAAGTGCGTCATGTTCTCCGGCCGGCGAATCACTGCGTAAGTGCTCTGCAAATCTTTAAAACAAATTTTCCAATTGGTCTATGCTATTTTTCTGATTGACTTTTCTATCATTATTTTCTTTGTTTGCGGTCGTTGGTTCATGTTTATCGTCTAAATACAGTTCTGACGGAAAGATACGTCAGATCTCCGGCTCCGATCTATTCAGAGAGGATCTGCGCCGGAATTCAGTGCGTCATGTTCTCCGGCCGGCGAATCAGCTGGTAAGTGCTCTGGAAATCCTTAATACAAAATTTCCCCTTGGTCTATGCTATTTTTCTGATTGACTTTTCTATCATTATTTTCTTTTTTGGCTGGTCTGTTGTTGCTGTACATAATTTCTGACAAGAAATTGCTAGGTCCTTCTGTCTGATCAAGCGGTAGATAATCTTTTTGCATCTTCTGTTCTGGATTTGAACTTCTCAGCTATGACATTCCTTCCATGGTAGAAATCTTCCATCATAGCATCCTTCAAATAAGCAATCATACGACCTTTTTGCATCTTCTGTTCTGGATTTGAACTTCTCAGCTATGACATTCCTTCCATGGTAGAAATCTTCCATGATAGCGACCTTCAAATAAGCAATCATACGACCTCCTGGTTGTGCAGTTGACATTAAACTGTATCGGCGATCAATCTCAACGGCCAACTATAGAGGATGTCATCCGAGAGCTAAGAAAAATTGATACCACTTGAATGACGGACACTTTTTGTAATAGATGATGGTTCATAGGATATAGTTAGATATGAATGATGCAAACTTTGTTGCAAAACTTTCAGATTATTAGAATTGACCCAACAGAAAAACCAGTCGGTGAGATCTTGGAGAAAGAAGATCAAGTAACAATGGTGAGGCGAGATGTTGGAACCTAAATGGCGCAGGAATAGGGGGTCGAAACATGGATTGGGGGGGGGGGGGGGGGGGGGGGAGACAGAGATAGGAGAAGAGAAAACACATTGAAAGCTGCCCTCGTCACCGGCCAAGGACCCATGTAAGGCCGATAATCAAAGGATATATCGGTCCAAAAGTGCTCGACCATCGAGGACCATGACATCAGCGATGATCATCGCTCCACTGCCACCATCAATCTGCGCTTTCGATTGCCAATTGATTTTTGAAAAGAAGAAGATGTGAGGGTCGAAAGTGAGGTAGAAGATGAAGGAAGACAGGGTGATATAGAAAGGACGGCTAGCGGTGGTCGTCACCCCCCAATCTGAAAACCCTGCCGGAATTAGAAGGAGAGAGAGAGAGAGAGAGAGAGAGAGAGAGAGAGAGAGAGAGAGAGAGTTCTTGTGTTAGGAGTGCTAAAAGGGTAGTTTGGTCTTTTTGACACGTAGATTCCTTGACAATGAGATTCCAATTTCATATTCAGTGTTTGGTATTAAATTTTGTCCTCCCACTGACTACAATTAATAATCTGAAAGTTTTGCAACAAAGTTTGCATAATTCATATCTAACTATATCCTATGAACCATCATCTATTACAAAAAGTGTCCGTCATTCAAGTGGTATCAATTTTTCTTAGCTCTCGGATGACATCCTCTATAGTTGGCCATTGAGATTGATCGCCGATACAGTTTAATGCCAACTGCATAACCAGGAGGTCGTATGATTGCTTATTTGAAGGACGCTATCATGGAAGATTTCTACCATGGAAGGAATGTCATAGCTGAGAAGTTCAAATCCAGAACAGAAGATGCAAAAAGGTCGTATGATTGCTTATTTGAAGGATGCTATGATGGAAGATTTCTACCATGGAAGGAATGTCATAGCTGAGAAGTTCAAATCCAGAACAGAAGATGCAAAAAGATTATCTACCGCTTGATCGGACAGAAGGACCTAGCAATTTCTTGTCAGAAATTATGTACAGCAACAACAGACCAGCCAAAAAAGAAAATAATGATAGAAAAGTCAATCAGAAAAATAGCATAGACCAAGGGGAAAATTTGTATTAAGGATTTCCAGAGCACTTACCAGCTGATTCGCCGGCCGGAGAACATGACGCACTGAATTCCGGCGCAGATCCTCTCCGAATAGATCGGAGCCGGAGATCTGACGTATCTTTCCGTCAGAACTGTACTTAGACGATATACATGAACCGACGACCGCAAACAAAGAAAATAATGATAGAAAAGTCAATCAGAAAAATAGCATAGACCAATTGGAAAATTTGTTTTAAAGATTTGCAGAGCACTTACGCAGTGATTCGCCGGCCGGAGAACATGACGCACTTAATTTTGGCGCAAATCCTCCCTGAATCGATCTAGAACCTAGATATCTGACGACGAGTTACAAAGGAGTATCTTTTTCTATTTCTAGTTTCGTGTTCGCCGTTTGAACTGTACTTCGACGATAAACATGATGATAATGTGTTTCTCTGACTACAAAAGTTAATCTCACGTGACGGCTCCAATTAGGTTTGGTTTGGTTGGCTTCAAATCTCCTATACCCAAAGCCTCTACCCCACTCCCTGTACCGGCAATATAATTGCGCCACGTGTCCTATTCCAACTCTATTTTAACCCCCGCACTACCCCAGTTAACCCAAATTAATTGCACCACGTGGCCATTTGTTTAGGTTGGGCCTCAAAAGTAGTTCTGACATAGTAATTATTTTCATTTTTAAAAGTCCTGATATTATTCCAATTAGATTTTCAATAATGTTACGTGCACAACCAGGAGGGAACAACCAGTGCACAACCACACATAAAACCATGTCGTTTTGTTATTTTTTAAAAAAAAGCTCCGTCTTCCCTGTTCTAATTTTACTCGATATATATATATATATATATATATATATATATATATATATATATATATATATATATATATATATATATATATATATATATATATATATATATATATATATATATAGAGAGAGAGAGAGAGAGAGAGAGAGAGAGAGAGAGAGAGAGAGAGAATAGGAGGAACCACCACCACGAGACGTCACCGCCACCGCCAACAACCATCTCCACCCCATCGGCGAGAAGCTCTTGGGCGACGCTCCCTCCACGAAGGTCTCTCTCTCTCGATCTATCGATCGAACACTGCTCTCTCTCTCTCTCTCTCGCCATTTCTTGCGCACTCTTTCTGTCAAGAGCTGAAGTAAGAAAATCCCAATGTTATGCATATCTGTCTTCTTGGTTGCAGTTCCTGTTACAAGTAGCCAATTTGTATACTAGTGAGATAACCCCACAACTACAAGGAAATATTTCATTTCTTTTTCTGTGTACGAAATATACATCATAAAGGTAGAGTTATACAAATGAGTAACAGCGAAGTTCTGTTCTAATGAGAACATGTATTACATTACTAGCATCTTTTGTAGCCGAATCTCTTGTACTTTTGGCTGACTTCTGTTTCCATGATTTTTACTATTATTCACCATTATTGGTGTCCAACTGGTTTTTTCCAAATCTTATCTTCTACTCAGAATTAATTGTTTTTTTTAAGAGGAAAGAGAGTTTGGTTTGGGAAGATGTACCCTGATTAAGAAGACTTTCAAAGCATGCAATTGGTGCATTTTTAAATAATCAGCAGCATGTTCTAGGGTGGACGACTACTTTGAAGAACCTAAACAAACAGATTCACAGTTTTGAAAATTGAGGATTCTTAACCGAAGGTTGTTGAGATTTGAGAGTGTCACCTCATACTCTCTGGATCCTCCAGAAAGTTTCCGCTTCCACTAGAATGCTCCATATTCCCAGAGAATTCTGGGCTCTACTAGAATGTTCTGGTTTCTGTTGCACTATTGTGGGATAGTCTAGGGCCCTATGAAGCACCGACACTCCAAAATATGTTTTGTGGACATGCCACGTTAGGTGGAGTACCCATGGCTGACAAGATACGACACAGTGCGCATTTGTGAAGAAGACGAAACTAATCAGTTAAGGTTCCTCTTTTTTTTTGTTTTTTGGAGAGATCTACATAGTAGTTACGGGGAAAAAAAAAAAAAGATCTACATAGATAAGGGATTTTTATCATGTACATCAACTCCTCTGACGTTTGGGTTGGGCACTTAAATGACTACCATAATTAGTGAGTCCAAAATTGTTTATGGGTTGCCATAACCACATATTAATGGGCTATAGAGACGTGCTGCCTTTCACCTTCCATTATTTAGTACTACTTTTAATTTTTGTGCTTGAAACAAATAAATTTTTATGTGGTGACATTTTAAAAGGTATATATATATATATATATACACACACACATTTGTCTGTATATTCAACACATATCCCCTTACACGTGTCCAAATCTGGATCCATATCCTCCTATCCTGTATTTTCCAACTTGAGGTGTTTGACACCTAGATTCACACCCACACCCGAGTCCAAGCAACGTAGTGGACTGAATAGGTCACCATATCCTTGTTGTGACTTGGGGAATGCAGGGGACACGTCAAAAGACATCAAATTTATTTAAATTTTTGGTGTGGGGGACCAAAGGCACACTTTTTGGGACATGTAGTTTTCAAAAAATAACTGTTGTTTTAGAAGATATTGGGTTCAAGATGTTATGTCAATGTATACATAGATACGTAGTGCCATTAAGGAGATCGACCAGACCTTGAGATTCTAGTCGTGAATATGCATGTGATATTGTGATGTTACTTCAAACAATGATGGCAGTAAGGAAAATTCAACTGCGAATGAGGGAAGATTTCCAACCGTGGAGCGGAAAAAGATACTTCATGGTGATAACGAAAAGTCGGTGTTGAGGATTGTTGAGAGAGTTACCACCGTCTCTCCGAATGCTTCCATAATGTTCTGGGTTCACTAGAATGTTCCGAGTTCTCTCTCTATCTCTCTCCAATCATTACCCCCTATTTCCAGTCATTACCCCTATTTTGTTGGAATTCTAAGCTATACAACGTACCTGGATATTAGCATAAGAAGGGTTTTTACACATGGTTCATGTATGTGTAGGGGTGCATGAATATATCTCAAGAGTCATTCATGTATATAGAGTTGTTCATGTATCGAGTCTAAGGGTTTGTTCATGAACCTATTTATTGTCTAGTTTTGTGTACTTGTCTAGATACATCTTAGGGTAGTTCTTGTTAGAGTTTGTTCCACATTGGTTAATTATAACCTCCAAAGCTAGTATATGAGCCTGGGTGGCCTCTCCACTCATTGCCAATTGGTTCTGAGTTGAATGCTTTAACATGGTATCAGAGCTAGGCTTTCGGAGGATTTTGGACAAGACTCTCTTGGTTATTTCCCCGTTGTTTGTGCCTTAAGTGCACCTTGTTTCGTTGTGATTCCAATGTTGTGGATCCATTGTTTAACTCTCCACGTGCGGGTCAGGGGTCGCACGTGCGGGGGAGTGTTAGAGTTTGTCCCACATTGGTTAATTATAACCTCCAAAGCTAGTATATGAGCCTGGGTGGCCTCTCCACTCATTGCCAATTGGTTTTGAGTTGGATGCTTTAACAGTTCTATAAATTGGTTAAGTGTTTGAGTCAGTTTGTAAGGTAGTTGTGTACACAATATTTCAGTTATTTATAAGAGTATCTTCATTTCAAGAGCACAATTTCTCTTGATCGTTTCTTTGATCCAACAAACTGGTATCAAAGCTACTGCGATCCTGGAAGTGATCCTAGAAGTGGCGATTGATCATTGTTTGATGACAATGGAGACACCTATGTGTTTCTGGTCAGAGAAATTAATGTTCTCGAATTACAAAAGAATGCGGGTCACTTTATCTTGTTATCTCCAAGCATGTGACTTGTGGGATGTTGTTGCAGAAGAACCAACAACTGGTTTGCCCAAGAGAATCCGGGAGAAGAAAGAAGAAAAAGCATTGAGAGTTTTAAAGAAGTCAATTCACCAAGAGGTATGGAAGGACATTGGAGAAACGAGATCTCCATGTCAGGCTTGGAAGATGCTTGATTGCATCACCTCTAGTTGTGGAAGAAAATCATTAGCCAAGGAGTATTGGCTTCAATGTTTTGAAGAAGATGAGTTTCTAGAAGATGTAACACAAGGTGTTGAAGAGGATGGAGAACCTAATTCAGAAGTGAATCAATTTGAGGAAAATAAAATTGAAGGAAATGTAACCAAGCAAAGCAGGCTTGAAGATCAGATGAATAGTAAAATTATGGAAGCAACGGAAGAAAAAGAAATTGAAGACATGAAGGAAACAATTGTTGAAGTCAAGGCTCAGAGAGAAGAAGAGATCTCCATAGAAAAGGAAGAGGATGCAATCGAACAAGAAGTCGATGGCAGAGTTCAAAATGATCAAAGGAAGGAAGTGAAAATCTGGAAGATTCAAGAAAATGAGGAGATCCAAGTTAATCTTGATGACAAAATTGAAGTTGGTAAGTCCAATGGAGTTGAGAATTATGGACTTCAGCCTTGTGAATTTGTTTGCAAAACCACTCTACTGAAGTGTGAGAATGGAAGTCACGAGGATAAGATTCCTAGCAGTTGCAATTTGCATATTGATTTAGAGAATTGTGCATTCGACACTGGTTGGGTAAATATGAATGAGTTTTTTGATTCTCAAGATCGGAGATATGCAGAATTCAAGAGAGCTATGATGCGAGAATTTGAAATGACCGATATGGGACTTCTCCATTTCTTTCTTGGCATCGAGGTTAAACAACAAGAAGATGAAATTTTTATTTGTCAGAAGAAATATGCAAGGGATGTGTTGAAGAAATTTCAAATGGAAAGTGCTAAACCAACAAGCACTCCAATGGAAGTTTGTTTAAAGTTGAGCAAATGTGTTGATGAAGAGGATGTGGATGGTACTCTTTATCGAAGTCTTATTGGTAGTCTCATGTACTTGACTGCAACAAGACCAGATCTTACGTTCTCAGTATGCATGCTTAGCAGATTCATGGAATCACCAAAAAGAAGTCATTGGGAAGCTGGGAAAAGAGTTTTGCGATATTTATGTGGTACTGTTACTGAAGGAATATTTTATAGAAAAGTGGAAGACTCAGGTTTGGTTGGTTATTGTGATAGTGACTGGGGTGGAAGTCTTGATGACTGCAAAAGCACATCTGGTTATGTTTTTAGCATTGGTTCAGGTGTTATTTCTTGGGCATCAAAGAAGCAATCAATTGTGGCTCTTTCTACAGCAGAATCTGAATACATTTCACTTGCCTTAGCATCTTGTCAAGCTCTTTGGATTAGATGGATCTTAGAAGAACTCAAGCATCATCAGGTGAAAGGCATAACATTATTTTGTGACAATAGTTCAGCTATTTCACTCACAAAGAACCCTGTTTTTCATGGCAAAAGCAAGCACATAAGGATCAAGTTTCATTTCATTCGTGACTTGGTCAAAGATGGAGAGATTGTTGTGGAGTATTGTAAGACTCAAGATCAACTTGCGGATATCTTTACGAAAGCTTTGAAGTGTGATACTTTCAACAAAATGAGAAGAAGCTTGGCATGACAGTTGTCTAGCTTAAGGGGGGCTGTTGGAATTCTAAGCTATACAACGTACCTGGATATTAGTATATGAAGGGTTTTTACACATGGTTCATGTATGTGTAGGGGTGCATGAATATATCTCAAGAGTCATTCATGTATATAGAGTTGTTCATGTATCGAGTCTAAGGGTTTGTTCATGAACATATTTATTGTCTAGTTTTGTGTACTTGTCTAGATACATCTTAAGGTAGTTCTATAAATTGGTTAAATGTTTGAGTCAGTTTGTAAGGTAGTTGTTTACACAATATTTCAGTTATGTATAAGAGTATCTTCATTTCAAGAGCACAATTTCTCTTGATCGTTTCTTTGGTCCAACATATTTCTCTCTCCACTCAAAACCCAAAACCAAAACCAAAACCAAAACCCAAAACCGAACAAGGTCTTACAGTGTTCGCAGGCTGGAATATCAGTTCTTCCCTGGGACATGGAGAAAGAAATATCAAAAGATGTGAAGTTATGTACTGGTTGGCTTTGAGAAGGGGTAATAGAAGTAAAAAGTAAAACTGGTAAACCTTTACTGTTGGTTGCGAGATGTGTGTATTAATTTATCCAGATATGAACTCAACAAGTCTGGGATGGACTGAACCTTTAATTTGATATAGAATAGTATTAGAAATTAACATGGAGTATCAGATATTGGATAGAAAAGCAGTGAAGATAGACCTATTGGTTTCACATGATTTTGGACGTGAATGCGAAGTCTTGTGTTTTGATATCCTAAACAAATTTTGAGAGTTTAGCCATTGAATTAGGATCAAGTCACAGGATGTTTCAGACCATGGAATCAACGGCTAGAAGAACCTTTTTTTTTTGGGTAAGTAGCTAGAAGAACCTTGTTCTGCATTATTTCTGGACTTTATCATGATCATATATGCTTATTAGTTTTTTATGGAGCTCGACCACCTTCTTTACTAGATTTACTTTTAGTATCTTCATTCTGGCATTGGGATCTTCAAGTCTGAGATTGGGTTCATATCATTCAATATTCTATTTTCATTAGTTGCGATTTATCTTTTCTGATCCTTGAAAAGTGACAATATTGCTTCTCTCTTTTTCGTTTTTTTGGAAGTCTATCTTGTATGGTTGTGCAACATTTTGACAGAATTAATCAGGATATTACCGTAAATGATCATTTTCTACAGGTCTTTGGTGGGAGTCTTGTTCTGATGTCTTCGCATTTGGTGTGGTTATACTGGGAACAATATCCAAGATGATTGTTGGGGAGGAAGTTCTGGGAGTGGTCCATACGGATGATATTGTTCTAACAGATGAATGGGCTAAGGTTGAGTACAAGGACGGCTGTTCTCTCGTCCACAAGAGCATAGCAGCAGACCCATACTTCTATGATAGCAATGGTTGCAAAATAACAGCGCTGGGGATGCAATGCATAGATGACGATCCAGATAGGCGCCCCACCCTGAAGGAAGCTGTTGAGCGCCTTGAGAGCTTGCTAATTGTTCAGCATCATGCGGATACTTTAGGCCTTTGAAACTTGAACCCTGGCCATTCTGTTGATGTGTCTTGGCTTAGACTAAAAACTATTTGCTAATTGTTCAGTATCATGCTGATGCTTTAATTGAATTTCCCGTTTGATTATTTGTGCATAGTTCTTTACAGATTGGCTAATAGAAAATCCTACGTTAACTTGAAATCTAGGGTTCTGTTTTGGTGAAGATTTTGAATTGGGAGACAATTCTTCTCTATTCAATCCTTTGTATTGGGTTGTATGGATGTAACTTTGTTATGATCACATATTTTAGCGTGGAATTCAACATTTGATTAAACAAAATGGCAATCCAATATGAAATTTACATTCCACTAAATTTACTTGGCTACATGGCTTTAGTTTATGTTTTATGATGTTCATATCAGCGTTTATGTAATAGCAAAATAAGAGCCTTATTAATTTGTAATATCTTTTGACTTGGAACAACTCCACGTGCAAACGTGCCGATAAATGGAGATTGAGACTCAAACTCGGTTCTTCCATTTGAGAGGCCCTTAATGTAGATGGGTTGGAGTCTTCTCATTTTCTATTTTGACACATCCATTCAACATATTAGAGTTTTGGAGATGTGTTAGAGATGCTCAGGCTAAAAAAAAAAAAAAAAGTTCGAACATTTTCCTAGCTTTCAAGGTTTTTATTATTATTATTATTTTTTTATTTTATATTTTTTTTAAATAGAGAAAACGGTACGGATCGATAATTACTTTGTTGAACGAAATTACATAAAACCCTCTTAAATCACGGAACGGGGAGCCTGTAGTGAGCAACTCACTACAGGCTGTGTAGTGAGAATCTCAGTCGTCTATTTTTGTTTTGGGCGGTCCAGATCTTAATTGAATTGTTTGCGCGAACAATTACATTATTCACTATTTTAGATCCGGACCTTTCAAAACACTTTTAAAGGCCGAGATTCACTCACTACACCTGTAATCACTCATTGTTATTTGATCTTCTTTGCTCATTGATCTAATCTAGTGGGTCATTGTGATTCGTTAGGTTATCATTGTAGGTTGTCATGAGAAGCATTCATAATTAACTTTAATTCTATGAGTTTTTTTTTATTTATAAAACCACATGTATTTTTTTTTTTAATCAATTGGTATAACGCTTTGACATAGAACATTACAGTTTTCATACTTCTTTTGCCTTTTTGCTCTAAATTTTGTTTTTCATCCTTTACTCTTGTAACATTGAAAATTCGTTGCTTCTTTTAACAACAATTGCTTTGTTCAAGTGCTCAAATTTAACTGAGCTCCATGTTCAGAATTCATTGAGTAGGGTGCTGAAATAATGTGGTTGCACATATTTGGCTCAACGTAAAGCCGCCTGTAGAAGCAGAAAAAGAGACAAACAAAACAAATATGGCATGGAAGAAAATTAAAACCCCATTTCTTACCGACAAGACCGACCAAAATGGGACAACCAAAACTTAAAACAGAGTTCTCAGTACTTGAAAAACAGAAACCTTATTTCATTCAATACTTTCCTCACACATCCTTGAAAATACAGAGGTCCTTCTTGAAAATTCATTGCAACTGCTAGCGGCCAATGCCTCGAGTCAGACATAGTAGCTTTCCTGAAAAAGGGCCACAAACAACAAGAAGAAATTGAAGTCTGTCTTTCAATTATCACTTAAAATGCAGCTCTTCGGCTTAAAGTAATATATATGACATATGTAATAAAGTCTAAGCTTAGGGCAAAGTCTACATCATAAAGATTCACTCGGAACTTTTCAGCAATATAATTCATGATATTTTCGCTAAGAATCATAACATTTGCTCCCCGTAACTTTTCAGCAATAAATTTTATAATAATTTCACGAAAAAACATAACATATTGGTGCATGTCGTAACTTTTTAAAAAACTCGTAACATTTTGAGCTGCATATGGTACAAATCGAAATAGGGGTGTGTATTGTAGTTTTTCCCGCAAGCCACTATAGTTTCTCAAGTTTTAGTCGTTGTATTTTCAAAGGAAACAAAGAAAAACAAAAGGAAAAATGGGTATATCAATCCAAAAAATCAAACACTATGTCAAATTTCGTTACGTACATTTGATATATTCATATGACGTGACGACACGATGTCTGACCAATTGTTTGGTTATGAATCATAGCAGTGAAAATCAAAGCTACTTAAACTAAATACGTTGAGAAGAAAAAGAGAACGAAAAAAAAAAGGAAAAAAAAAAAAACTCAAAGCAATTACTTTAATTTTTCCCTAAATTCCAGGTTGCAATGTGAAAAAAATGGTATATCATGAAATTAACCAATGCGTGCAAAAAAGAAAAATAAAAATAAATGAAGAAATAAAGTAAAAAAGACACGTACTAATTAGCTCTGAAGTCGCCTTTGCAATCTAGCCTAATTTACTGATGCCATAATGCAGAGCCAATCTGTTAGTTTATCCAAGATCTTGAAACATGCATATCCAGAGATACTGCTAAAGAGCATTGGACAAAAAATTGCCCAAAATCCAAAGGCAAAACCAACCCCCATTCTGATGTAAAAACCTTGTGTAATCAACATGTCCCCATCTTCTTCTTGAATCTTTTTGTCATTCCCAGTTGCAATAAGTGGAGGCTTGGTGCCTTCTTCTTCCCCCGCAAAGTTGAGGATTCCCAGAATACGCCGAAGCATCGAAGCTTTGCAGTTGAGTGCTTAATGGGATTTTTCCAGACAAGTTGTTGTTTGACAAGTTCAACATGCTTAGGAAATTTAGTAGAGCCAAGGTTGCAGGAATCTCGCCGAAAAGTCTATTTGCAGACAAGTTGAGAGATTCCAATTTTTTCATTTGACCGATATCTTCAACTATCTTTCCGGTAAAATTGTTAGTTGACATGTTCAAGGAAACAAACTCTACGAGACTCGCGATATCGAGAAGAATTTCGCCGGAAAGTTTGTTGCAAGAAAAGTCGATCATTTTAAGCACTGGCGGCTCCCACCCCATAGGGTGGATGGTCACATGACCACCCTAAAAAATTTTTTGTACTAATAATACATGTAAAAATTTGTACAAATTTTAGGTTAGTTCATGTTTTGAACACCCAACCAAAATATGAATGAACACCCAGTGCAAAATTAAATGAACACCCATCAACAAATCAGTCTACTTTGAACAACCTAAATTACATCCTGTTATAGCCCAATCATAGGTGGCACCACATAAGAAATGTGGTCAATTGAACAAACTTTTTTATTTTGTTGTTATATTACATCTAGTAATTTTATCTAATATTTTGTTTGAACACTTAGTCCTATGTTATAAACAAAACACACTACAATTCAAGTGATTTACAATTGAATACTTAATATACCATCTCAAAACAAGATAGACATCTTAATGACAAAAAAATGGAGAGGAAAAAATATCTATTGGTATCGTTATGGTTTAGTTTTTCTTAGTGCAGACAATCCAAAAATAAAAACATATGTTTAAAAAGATCCATGCAAACGTATTCGCTACATAATTTCCTAAAAAAAATAAGAATATTTATGCTCCTGTTTGATTGGTAAAAATATAAAAAAACTAAAAACAACTACAACGTTTTACGTGTTTTTGTATTTTTGAGGTCGCATTATACACACTAGTATATGAAATTTTGTGAAGATACGACTGATTGGTTAAGTTAGTAGAGTTAAAGGTAATTTCTAAACACCCTGTTAAAAATTCCTGGAGCCGCCACTGATTTTAAGAAGTCCCAGGTTTTTCCCATACTCTTTTTCTTGCCCTTTCCATTGCACCAATGCATTTCCCAGGTAGGTGCGCAATAGTTTTTTTCCATACGGTACGTCATCACGATAATTTTGAGAGAAATTGCCAAAACACCGTGGTAGCTTTCCTGACAAATAATTTTGAGAGAAATCCAAAATATGGATATTGTTAAGTTGACAAATACCTACAGGTACATCTCCATAGAATTTGTTGGACCGTAGACTAGGGATAATTAACTCAGCGAAATGTGTCCCTATCCATGGTTGTATGTTTCCCGTGAATCTGTTTCCTCCCAAGTCGAGAATTATCAACCCTGAGCAATTCCTCAAGAACTCGGGCAATTCCCCGGAGAGATTATTGTCGCGTAACTGCAATGCTTCGAGCTTAGATAGGGAACCCAATGAGCTAGGAAGTTTACCGGATAAAGTGTTGTTGGCCAAATTGATAATGTTAAGTTCTTGAAAAGGTTCCCAACAGTCGGGAATTCATCCCGAGAGTTGGTTGCTAGAGAGGTCAAGATAGATCAATTGAGAGTCGGTAATTGCACATATCAACGAAATGGACCCCGAAAAGTTGTTTTTGGATAGATTCAAAGACATTACTTTAGAAGGAAGTCGTGGTTTTTGGCCTTCAAAGCGGTTTGAACTCAAATCTATGCTAGCATAATCGGAAAACTTCAAAGAGAAATCAGGCACCAAATTGGGTATTTGACCTGCCATTTGGTTGTAAGAGAGATTTAAGTAAACCAAATTGGGTGGTCGATCCCAAAACCAATGCGGGACAACATCAGAAATTCCAGCTCCAGAGATATCAAGATCGGTTAATTGTTTTGGTTTCGAAGCCATTTTGGGAAATCGGGCCCCAACTTACAAGATGCCAACCCTATAACATCAAGTTGAAAAGGAGGAATCCAGTTGGAGCTGATGTTGAAAACAAGAGAGTTAAATGAGAAGTCCAAAATTTTCAAGCTAGAGAGGTTTGAGAAATGGGCTTCAGAGATAACGCCTTCCAATGAATTCGAAGAGATGTCTAAATATTCGAGCCCAGAAAGTTGTCCAACACTTTTGTCGATGGTACCATTTAAGCTATTGTCCCCGAGATTTAAAACCGTTAGCGATTGAGACACGGTCAAATCAGGAAGCATTCCAGAAATTCTGTTTCTGTGCAAATTTAGGGCACCAAGATTCGGAAGTACTTGTTGAAAACTCGTAGGAGTGAGTTGGTTATAAGGGAGATACAATTCCCTAAGGGACGAAAATCTTGTGAAATCAGGTAAGGTGCCCCTAAGTTGATTCAATCCTAAATTCAAGATTTGTAACGACTTCCCCGACCCCGACAGTTTATCAAGAAATTTGTCAAGTTGGTCTGTCAATGAGTTTGCCTCCAGATCTAGCGATTGCAAACGACTCAAGTTATTGAAAGACTTTGGAATGCTGCCAGGGAAGTCATTATAAGCAAGATTGAGATGCACAAGGGATATCATTTTCCCAAAAGCATCGGGAATCGAAGAAGACAGAGAATTGTGAGAGAGATCAGCGAAGGTGATCAGAGAGAGAGAAGAATTAAGAGGATGTGCAGGAGGAACTGGATTCGGAAGTTGGCAATCACTCAAGAAGTTGTTGTATTTGCTACGAAATAAAAGGTCCATTCTCTTCTGTTTAGGTACTTGCTTTTTACTATATAAAATTTGTTTGAGTTCATTTGAGGTGTTCAGCAACACCGGTAGAAGATAACTAGTCAGACTTTTTACATATCGACCCGGTTTCTTTTTTCAGATGTAGACACATGTGTGCACTTGTTTCAAGTGTGCCCATGAGCTGCAATGGAGTAGCGGAAAATAAGAAAGCCATTCGAGATTCCCAACACTCAATCCAAAATTCTCCGCTAGAGAAAGATACCGTAAACTTGAAACATTTCCAAGATGATGATTTGGAATTGGGGAGAAATTCCCTGAAAATAAATTTCCACTCGAGTCTAGATACTTCAAATGCTGCAGTTCAAGCAATGAGGGACTAATCTTACCGGACATAATAAAATTTGTAAGATCGAGCACAGCTTAAGTGACCGGCGTGGTTGTTGCACTTGACTCCCCGCCATTTGCAACAGTCTTTTTTATCGGGTTCGCTCCCCCAAGAAGAGAAAATGCCCCAATCATTTGTAAGAAGTTGCTTTGAACTTGAGGAGAGCTTGTTTTTCACTCTCTATGCAACTGATTTTAGGATTTGAAGCGAGTCCAGAGGAATGTTTGTTGCATGCTAAAAGCGTAACAACAAACACTATGAGCATTTTAGTACTCAACATGCATGGTGGCCATATATAGTTTGGATCAAAATCAAGCAGAGAAAAAAAACACAAGCCAATGAGGACTTGTGCTTAATATGTTTCTTGAGTTATGTTAGCCATGGTCTAACCAGTTCTTATATACTTTTTAAAATGTGGTCATATGTGTGCAATGTATGTATTTTGAGAACAAATATTGTTGGTGTTTTAACGTGGAGACTGGGAAGTAGACAGAGATTTTCAAATTGACTATTAGAACTAGCTGTGGATATAACTAAATTATTGTTCGTATATTTTTGGTTTTATTTAGTCTTGTAATATTTTGTTTAGCTTTTCCGCATGATTTTTTAGATTAAAAATGTGGAATTAGAAACATATAAAATGTGGATCAAAGTCGATTTTTTTTTTACATAGGACATCACTAAAGACAAAAAAAAGAGAGAACATTATTTGGATTTTTTCGTTTTTAGTGATTTTTTTATCATAATTTTTTTTCTTTTTTTACTTTTTAAAGTATTTCTCTCGCCGCTACGAATAGCCAAATTCAAATTGTTTAACTTGACTATAACAAAAATACCAATAACACTTAAAAAGGCCCTAAAAGTCATTGCATGTGTTGCCAGTGATCCCCAAAATGGCTTTCAAAAGTTTCTCACACTATGGACTCTTTTTTCAGAAAACAAAATTCTAAGAAAAAAAATTGAAGAAATTTCCATAGTTGGAAGGGCCTGTCGGAATTCGACCCAGGGCCTTCCTTAAATCACAATTAACTTACTCCTATAATATAAGTGTTGCAAGAGAAAAAAAATATAAGTGTTGCAAGAGTTATATATTATGTATACTAGATCCAAAAAAACAATAAAAAGAAAAAAAATTGAAGAAATTTCCATAGTTGGAAGGGCCCGTCGGAATTAGACCCTGGGCTTCCTTTAAAGAGTTTGGAAAGCGATAAATGCTAATATTAATTGTGTCGGGAAAAAAATACTATATATAAGAAAAAACTTCCTTAGCTGATAGGACCTCTGGGGATTCATTCTAGGGTTTTTTAGATTCAGCGAGTGTCAAAGAACCATGCAAGCTGCCAGCACTCTATTTATGTTGGGGAATGAGTTATGGATACTATATTTTTGAGTTTTATAAAAAAATGTGCCCAACTTTTTGCTTAAAATTCATAGGCCTAAAGCGCCCGCATCTCTGACTTCACCTCAAGGCTAGCATTGGACATGTCATGAATTCTCTTAAAAGAGAGGGGTGGTGCCTTCATAAGTGTAGACACAAGTTGTGCATGGATAACCGGCGACTACTAGCGATTCCTGTTTTATGTAGAATTTGCACCTTGATCGATAAAATGAATATTTGAAGTTAGCTCACCTTCATTGGGTAGGAAAATATCCTTTGTCCTAGTTGCTGTAGCACATGTGCACCGGTGCCTATAATATAAGTGGCATATCTGTTGACTTGATGTCATCCTCACCTTTCTCCATTGCTTTGACAAAGTATTTTTAGAGAACGTGGGATAATTGTAACCAAGTGAGATCGACTTAGTTTCCTTAAATTTTTCGATGACATTCGAATCTTTAATCCCCAACTAACAAATTAACTTTCCTATAATTCCTCTTAAATCCTCACCTTTCTCCGTTGCTTTGACAAAGTATTTCTAGAGAATGTTGAATAACTATAACCAAGTGGGATCGACTTATTAGCCAAGAATTTCTCCATGACATTCGAATCTAAAATCCGTAACAAACAAACTATCCCTATAGTTCCTCTATATAAACATAATGCTTCATTTGTCTTCCTAATTACTGCCTCACATGCTGATCGCTATTCATAATTAATTCCAAGGTATATTTGCTGGTGTATTCCGTACGGAAAGTAGTGGCTCGTGAATTTTCTTGGTTATGGCGCCAAATATTTTCCAACTTGGCAAGGTAAGTATTCTCCGATCTCAATCTTTTATTTTAGGATTTAGTCGGTCTTAGCTTGTAAATTTATTGGTGTTGGAACTGTTTTTCTTCTCTTTTGATTCAAAACTATTAATATATTTAAAAACATATCGGGGCGAAGGGAAGTAGGTAGTAGAAGAGTCAGTTGATCCATGCAACTACTTTTTTTTCTCACTAGGACATGATTTGAGTATCTGTAGCCAAATTTTGTTAATTTGACCCGAGAAAAAATTTCTAAATTGCCCAAATGTGCTTCAAATGGATAAAATTCTCAAGCATTCTCTTTTGTTACTATTATAAATGAGACTATCATGCATTTTTTCAAGATAAACCACGTCTTTTAGACCAGTTGTATAACAAAATAATATTTATAGGGTAGATCTACCTTCTAGTTAATTAAACTCTTAATTTAGTTCTATTTCTCAACCTTTTATTTTTTTGGTGATTTAGATGGTCTTACTAAATTTATGGTGTTTGAACTATTTTCTTCTCATTCGATCCAAAACTACTATTATGTTCACAAATAGGGCAGAGGGAAGTAGATAGTAGAGGAGTCACTTGACCTAGGTAACTTTTATTTCCCACTATTGAATATTTTTAGCCAAATCTGTTAGTTTCATCTACAAAAAATGTCTTAATTGCAGAAGATTACTTCAAATGAGTAAAAACGTCAAGTATTCTCTTCTCTTATCATTACAAATGAGACTATCATGCATATTTTCAAGATAAACTCCGTCTTTTAGACCAATTGTAAAACAAAGATACATACATTTGTTACGGTAGATCTACCTTCTAGTTAACCTCTTAATTTAGTTATTTATTTAGATTAGCAAATAGGAAAACGTAATTGCATGTTGATCTAATTTCTGCCCAAAATCCCCACTCCATGTGTGGGTACCTATGTCTTTTGTGTCTATGTACATCGGTATACACAATTACCCTTGTTTTGTGGATTACGTTTATGTAACATCTGAATAGTATAGGGAAAAAATAATATTTTGGCTCGGATATGAGTTTTGTTTATTAGAAATTTAATTTTGTTATGAAAAGATTTCTATTTCTATAAAGCATAAAAGCCCAAATCGATATAGAGAATTGGCTGGAGAACTATGATTTTATGTGCTCGAGGAGCAATTCTTCTTTTTTTTTTTTTTTGATCGGTAAAGAAAGAATATTATTGATGGAGGAGAGAGAAGCAAAAACAACAAATGAGCCCAAGGCCTAAGGGAGCGAGAAAGGAGCCAACAAGCCCCATGAACTACAAACCAAACAGGCCAAAGACAACCAACAACGCTAAAAAAATAAAACAGAGTTGAACAGGATTCAACCCAGCAAAACCCCAGAAACAGACTGCAGAAACTGCACTAAGACAGATCTCCCAACACCTTGCTGAAACCATTAACGGAGGGACTGGATAAGAGATGGAAGCCTAAAGATGATGTCATTGCGTGAGAAATCTTTAGGACCTTGAGAAGCATCAATCCAGGTTGCAACTCTATACCTTATCTTCTCGCCCACTGCCACCCAATCTGGAGCAACACTCTGAAAATTAAGCTCATTTCGGACCTTCCAAATACTCCATATTACTGCAAAACTACATAAATCCCAGAGAGTCTTTTTAGCTTTCTTAAATTTCCAGCCTTGCCACCATATGAATAAGCTCTTGATGGATGAAGGGACCACCCACTTGATATCCCACCAGCAAAGAACTTTACACCATATCACCCAAACCATCTTACAATGTACAAAGAGATGATCAACAGATTCTGGAGCCTCCCCGCAAAATTATGATCAACAGATTCTGGAGCCTCCCCGCAAAATTTACACAAACAATCATTAAATTCAGTTAGAATACCCAAAGAGAATAATAAATGAGCAGTTTTTACCCTTCCCCACAATGCCAACCAACCCAAAAATTGTACTTTTGGAGGAGCACAATTTTTCCAAATAAGACTAAATTCCCTTCTAACATCTCCCGATTCAGCTTCTCTACACTTATACAGCGAATTCACGAGAAAACTTCCAGAAGGATCAGCAACCCAACTAAAAGAATCCTCCCTTAGTGGGTCAAGTTCCACCTGCCTCAAGAGATCATTCAACTCAATCCACTCCTCTTGTTCCCATGGCAAAACATTTCTCCTCAGTTCCAAACTAACAACTGAATCTACTTCATGCCCTTGTAAAACTTCAGCCACCACCACCGACTTTTGGGAGCATAGCCTAAAGATTCTCGGAAACTTCCTCTGTAAGGTAGCTTCCCCCACCCAAACATCAAGCCAGAATCTCACTTTGCTCCCCTTTCCTATCTGAATTTTTGTATTTGTTAAATATAAACCCAACAAGTTCTCATCTCTCTTGCCAACAAGGGTAATATCCCTCCAAACCCCAGACCAAAGTCTATTTGGTTCCAAAGAGGGAAACCAAGATAAAGAGTCCAGATTGTACTTGCTGCAAATCACTTTCCTCCATAGGGCTCCCTTTTCAATCCCGAATCTCCACCACCATTTAATTAGTAAACATTCGTTCATAAGTTTAAGGTTTTTGACACCTAAACCTCCCATCTTTTTACTTTTAGTAATTTTATTCCATCCCACCAAATTGACCTTCTTCTTTAAATCTCCCCCTCCCCAAAGAAATCTACTTTGAATTTTAACCAATTCCCTTAGAACACATTCTGGCATTTTGAAAAGAGAAAGGTAATAGATAGGCAAATTACCTAACACCGAGTTAATTAGGTTGATTCTGCCACCAAAAGAGATGTGTCTCCTCTTCCAGGATGCCAGCTTCCTCTGAAAATTTTCAATAACAGCTGCCCAAGAGGACCTCTTCCTTGGACTCGCCCCAAGGGGTAGCCCAAGATATTTCAATGGAAGAGCTTGATGCTTACATCCCAGTGCGCTAGCAAAACTCCTTAGCTCCTCCTGCGAGAGACCCACCCCACTGACCACACTTTTCTGGAAATTAATCTTCAGGCCAGAAACTGCTTCAAAGAAAGACAACAGCTTTTTCACACTCAGTAATTCATCCAATGAAGCATTACAAAACACAATGGTATCATCTGCGAATTGCAAATGAGTCAGATTAGGCCCATTAGCTGCTACAGAGATCCCTCTAATAATTCCCCTCTCTTTGGCTCTATTGAACACCATGTTGAGACCCTCCACAGCTAAGATAAAAAGAAAGGGAGAGAGAGGATCTCCCTGCCTTAAGCCCTTTTCCATCTTAAACTCACTAGCAGAGGATCCGTTGACTAAAACAGAAACAGCAGCAGACCTTAGGCACTCTTTAATCCAAAGACACCATTTAGAAGGAAAACCAGACTTATCCTTCATGTCAAATAAGAAATTCCAACTCAAATTGTCATATGCCCTTTGAAAATCAAGCTTTAGCATGATCCCTTTTTGCTTCTTCTTCTTCCACAAATCCACCACTTCATTTGCTATAAGAATGCCATCCTGAATGTTCCTGCCTCCCAAGAATGCAGATTGCTCTTCAGAGATAATTGTAGGGAGAACCTTTTTTAACCTCTCCGCCAACACCTTAGCCAAAATCTTATAAATACATCCAATAAGGCTAATGGGTCTATAATCCTTCAGCTCCACAGGACAATCAATCTTAGGAATGAGAGAAATAAAAGACTTATTAATCCCATTCGCAATTTTGGCATTACCGTGAAATTCCTTAGAGAACTGAACCACGTCCCCTTTAATTGATTTCCAGCAAGATTTAACAAAAGAAAAATTAAATCCGTCAGGACCCGGGGCTTTATTTCCATCACAAGAGGCCACAGCTAGCCAAATTTCTTCCTCTGAGAAATCCTTAATTAGGACTTCCCCTTGCACCAAATTTAACGAAGCAGGGAATGTACCACCCAACTTAGGTCTAGCATACCAATCTTCCTTGAAAGCTTTCTCAAAATATGATACCACCTCTGCCTTCACCTGCCCTGGATCATCAATACAAATTCCATCCTTTGAGATAGAGTTGAGCAGATTTCTGTTGTGTCTTCCGTTTGCAGTCAAGTGAAAGAACTTTGTATTCCTATCCCCTTTCATGGTCCAGTCCATCCTCGACTTCTGCAGCCAAATCCATTCCAGTCTTCTACTCAACTTCCAAAACTCCACTCTAAGTTCCTTTTTCCTTGCCACATCTTCCTTAGACAATCTGCCAGATTCAGCAAGTAAATCTAAGGAATTAATCTGCTCCTCAACCTCCTTGATATTCTCCTGCACATTGCCAAACACCTCTTTATTCCAGGATTTAAGAACTTCTTTCAACTCCTTCAATTTCACAGCCAGCTTAAAACCAGCCCAACCCTGTACTTCAGATTTGTTCCAAAATTCATCCACAATTGTTTTGAATTTGGGATGAAGAGTCCATGCATTAATAAACCTAAAGAGCTTGGGTCCCCAATCCCTGGAATCAATTTTTAGAATAACAGGACAATGATCCGACTACAATACAACTGAACTTCGCTAACCAATCAGAATGAACCAGAAATCTGTCCAATCTACTCCAAATGAACTCATTGTCTGATTTAGCCCATGTAAATTTCCTCCCAAGGAGTGGAAGATCCACCAACTCCAATTGACTAATGAACGAATTAAAGTCAGACATTCCCCTATCTCTGTTTGAGCTCCCCTGTCTTTCACTCACCCATCTTATCTCATTAAAATCTCCACCCATACACCAAGGCTTGGGAAAAAATTTGGATAAGTTGATAATAATATCCCAGACTTTTTTCCTATCCGCACAACCACAAGGACCATAAACATTGACAAAAGAGCAGGGAAAAGAATTATGAATAGAACCTGAGAGGATCTGAAAATTTCTTCCAGCACACACATCTTCCAAAACGAACACAGACGGGTCCCAAACGCACAGCATACCACCGGACAGACCAACCGCATCAACCTCAGAAAACTCCATATTTCTTGAACCCCAAAAAGACCTAATAAATCTTTCATCTACCCCAGATCTTTTAGTTTCTTGTAACATCAGGAAATCAACCTTGTTGTCTCTAAGCTTTTTTTTAAATCTACTTCTTTTTTCCTTTCTCCCCAACCCTCTCACATTCCAAGATAGGACATTAACCATTAAAATCAATGAAACTCCTGAACACCCAAGGAACTAAGATTCAGAGATGAACCCCATCCTTCCCCAAGATGTTGACGCCATCGCAATTTTCCTCCATCTCCGCTAATTTGCTGATGATTTCTTCCTCCGAACCCACAGCTTCCCCACCCACAATTTTTCCCATCGCCCAAATCGCCTGTGCCTTGTTGAGGAGAAGTTTGTTTCTATTGCGAATTCCATCTGAGGAACAGGAGAGAGACGCCGCCGCCACCGCCGATCGAAAGACCACTTGTTTGGTTTTCTTTCTCCTCCTCCCACCAACCTGAGATTTACCATTTGACGTTTTGAGCCCTAGAATGTCCTCCCACGTTTTTTTCTTGCGAGCAATATTGGGAGTATCCGATTTAGGGTCAGCCCCCGCAACCGGAGAACTGGGCTCGGAAATGCTAGAAATAACGATTTGTTTGGATTGATCCTGACCACCAAAGAGAAAAATGTTAGGCCCAGGTGGAACCAATGCGGGCCCACAGGGAGATGCAGAAGATTTTCCAAAATTAAAAGACCCAAGAGCCTCATTGGAAAGCCCATTAACCTCCATCAAAGATAATTGAAGCCCAGCCTTGTTAGGCTCAAGACAAGGGATGAAATTTTCAACAGGCCCAATCTCCTTTGCACTATTTCCACCCACCAACGAAATATTTAAATGTGGCCCCACATCCCTTATTTCTCCCTCTTCAATTGAATCTGACTTGGAACCATGCATCTTCCTTGAGAAATCCCCAGATTCTTCGCATGCACTCTTGCCGGCCACCAACGCCTCCCTAGGGACTTCCACAAGTGAATCCTCCACTCGAGAAGCCTCATTGAATTAACCTTGCACACCACATCACGTCTCGAGTTAGCCTCATCAACTGAATCAGCCACCGAGTTACCCTTCTTCTCCGCAGGAGGTGAGTCAATACTCGTGGACTCGGGCGGTATGAAACTGCAAACCGAGCAATGGCCATGAATGACCACCTGCTCCTCCACCACCTTGACCTCAAAGCTTTTACCTTTCACCTCAATCTGGATAACTTCATTAATGCAATTCTTCCACTCCGTGGCTATCAAAATTTTACCTGCTGCAAAAGATAACCCCTTACATGTTGCTTCATCTATGGTAATAACCTCCCCCCAAAGTTGGCCAATTTTTTTAAATGTTAAAGCACTCTAGCAATGAAGAGGTACTCCATAGCATGAGATCCAAACATTTCTACTGCACACTTCTTTTAGATCCGGACTCCACTTCTGAACCTCCTCAATCCAATTCTTCAACCAACAAAGCTCCCCATCAAAAATAGAGAGCATCTTTTCATGTGACGGAAATGTCATTACCACCCATAGGCCCCCCATATCCTTCACCTCAATCTGGGGGACACCATTGCAATGTAGAGACTCTCTAATAGATTCCATAGCAGATAGGGATTTGAGTTTACCAACTACACTTCTATTGAGCCATTCATTCCCAAGAGCATCGACGAAGACATGCCTGGGAGCATTCCCACCTTTGCCCGCCACCACCTCCGCAAAAGATTTTCCGGTTGTTTTGTTAGGTAGCACACCTTTAAGCTTGTCATCCTTGGTACCATGATTCCCAACACCCGCCGGAGCAATTCTTCTTCCGCTGTTACTTGCAAAACTTAAACCTACTTCTAGGACACTTGAATTTTTTTGTTAAGAAAACCTGAACAAAATCATAGGCACGACTTTCACCAACAAAAATGAGAAGAAAAAATGTGACCACACATGTTCCCCTGTCCTCTTAAGATTGGTGCCCTCGTGCCAACCATTTTTTGGGTATTGGAGCGGCAAGTGATTGTCGAGGAGTTGGGTGCCAACCTAGTTGGGATGCTTCTCCTCGTTGTGATGTCTATTCTTCTTTTCCCTTTAATCTTTGTACTACCAGCTGAGATTAATAAATTGGTGATGTCTATTCTTCTTTTCCCTTTAATCTTTGTACTACCAGCTGAGATTAATAAATTGGTGCCCTGTACGTGAATTCTTTACCGCTATTACTTGCAAAACTTAAACCTACTTCGCGGGCAATACCCCACAAATTCTACCATCCCATTGTTGACAGTGGCCCTTGAAACACACATCAGATAGCCCACCTTAATCCTCCAATTAACGAAAGAATAGTTGAAAGTTGATAAAAGTACGGAAAGAACTAAAAAAGAAAGTTAAAACTATTGATGTTATTTAGATTTCTAACGTACAAGACAAATAATTAAATAAAAAAAGACACGAATGTCACTAAAATTTAGAATCGATGGAAAAAAAAAAGTCAGTTTGCTTAATTTTAGCCAAACACACTACATTTTTTTGTTATTTTTGTTTCACTGTTTTAGTAAGGTATATCTGAATTTCCTGGCTGAGATAAGAAATGATATTTTGATTCGCATAGATAAAGCAATTACATGTTATTATTGGCTTTTGGCGCCGATGTATTTCATATAATCTTTGGTGTTGCCAAAGAGGCTAAAGGTGTCCCTCGATATTGGCAGCTATTTACTTGTATCTTTAGTACGTTTTGATCGGAGTATTACACTTGTCTTATTTGGGAATGGGTTTCATTAGGCCGAAGAGAGCTACCGGGAGAAAATCCTTGTGTCTAGAGAAGGCCGAAGAAGCTAATGCCTGTTTTAACATCGAAGGTGAAGAAGTGTAAGAAGAAGACAAATGGGCTTTAGAATAAGAGAGCTGAAGTTGTGGACTGAGTCCTCAGAAGAGGACGAAGAAACGTTGCTAAAGGATAAATTGCCAGACTAAAGAAGACCTCCTTTCAGATGAATACAATGACAGTACTGATTCTCCGCGCCATTGTGTCATTGTGTTTGGATTATGGGTGAGGTCTTCTTTATTTTGGCAGTATATTCTTAAGCAGCGTTTCATCCTCCTCTTTTGAGGACTCACTCAATAGCTTCAGCTCTCTTATTTGCTTATGAAGCCCCTTTATCTTCTTGTTAAGCTTCTTCAGCTTCGATTTTAAAACGGCCTTTAGCTTCTTCGGCCTTCTCTAGACTCTGAGACTTGCCCCTTGTAGCTACCGTCAGTCTACTGATACCAATCCCCAAGTAAAACCCCGATCAAAACGTATTGAAGATGAAAGTAAATTGCTGCCAATATTTGAGGGACACCTTTAGCCTCTTTGGCAAGGCCAAAGATTATTGAGAATACTTCTGCGCCAACAGCCAATAATAACATGTAATTGCAGTATATATGAGAATCAAACTTGTATCATTTCTTTTCTCGGCAAGAGAAAACTCAGGTATATCACTAAAACAGTGAAACAGACATAAAAGACAATGTACTTAGTTTGGCTGAAATTAAGCAAACTGTCTTTTTTTTGCCTTTCCAATCTATTCTAAATTTTATTGAGATTCGTGCCTCTTTATTTAATTATTCATCATGTGTGCAACAAATGTACATGACGGAAATAGTTTTAACTTTCTTTTTTTTAGCTATTACCGTACTTTTTTTCAACTTACTCGAGCAATGGTGTTGTAGAGTAGGGAACGGAACCGGTTGCTTACTGATGCAGAATGGAAATTTATTATTATTTAAAATAGTTTTTTTAAAGTTTTCCTTATTTTGGTTTTAGCAATTTTGTTAGGGAGTCTTGCAATTTTAGAAAAAATAAGTGTTCTAGAATATTTTGTTTCCTAGTTTAGTTTATTTATCTTCCTTTTAATTCTTGCATGGTTAAGAAGAAATTTAGTTTCTACGTTTATTGTTTTCTTTTTCTTTATTTCCCAGTAGGTCAAAATTCTACTATTATAATGAAGAATGTAAGCCTCTTGGCTATGGGAGTTGTTTTATGATTATTAATGAAAATTTGAGAGTTGTCACGATATTGTTTGTTCAAGGAGGGAGTACCTTTAGTTCAGACAAAATTCATGATTATCCTTGTTGCGCGTTCTTATTTCAACACGCCTCCCTGCGTCATTTATGTACTGCAGTTACTGGAGTACTAGGGAATACACTAAATATACACCAGTTTCAATTTGGAAGCTTTCCCCACCACAAACTTTGGGCTGTCCCTTCATCTTAAATATAGTCTTTGTTTGGATTAATATGTTAACCATACACTGAAAAAATTCAATGACATTTTTATCCCTTTTGGTCTATGAAAATTGATTGCATGTGGTTCAATTTGTGTATTTCCAGATCCTCTTTGGATCCGCTAAAGCCATCTGACCATATGTTTCAATCTTTTTGTTAAGATACTTGCCATGAGGTGGATATGCCTATTTTCTGTCTAACAATTTTGGGCTCAGCTTGGGTCAGTTTAACTCGTCTTGTATGCAACCCTACAGGTTACATAAATGAAAGGTAAATGGTTCCGTGATAACTAGGTTGCTTTGCTCCACATCAATCTTATTTGATTCTGCACCAGCTTCTATTGTTGTGTAAAGTTGCATTAATTAGAAACAACGCCCTTGTCCTTAAAGGAGTACAATCATAAAAGCCTTACGAAGCGTCCAAATTCAATCAGCACCTCCACAAGCAGTCCAACCACCATGGCTTTGTCGCTGCGAAAAGACTCCACTCCTGGTGGTCTTCAACACTGCTGGGTGTCGTTCCGGTGCTATGAGGGCTGCTAACCATCCTTTGGAAAGACAAAGAGGCTATTTCTTATGGTGGAATTTGATGCAATTAATCTAAAGAGGTGGCGCTAGTCACAATGATGTGGGGTTGTGAGAGACTGAAGGCTTTCCCAAAACATGTGCACGCCCGCCTCCTCTCTTCATTCACTATAGTTATTGGAGTGTCTAGAAATTGAATCTCTTCCAAGCCATTGGTAAAAGTGGTGACGTTTGGGATTGTGCAATCTTACCTTTTAATATATTTTTTCAGTGGTAACACCGTTCTACTCTAGTTTCCCCCCAAGCCTTGGCTCGAGAAATCACCAATTTGATGAATCCTGTTCTACTTGTCGATCGCCTCCATGGTATGTTTATGCACAATTTCATTTATGGGCTACCGTTAATTTGGCTGAATATGTGCAAGAATCTAAAAACTCCCTTTACCTCACTTGAATTTGTAGAGATTTGAAGGGGAAATGGGTACATAACCAAAATGATTTTTTTTTTTTTTTTTGAAATACTGTTATCACTTCAGAAGTTAAATTTCTATTTATCATTGTTTTTGTTGTATATCAATAAGACAAAGCTTACTGATATACCCGAAAGTAGTATTCGAAAGCAATGTGTTCTTCTCCTTACCCATTTTTCCCATTTTTTGGGCCTTTGTCTTCCTTTCTGCCCTTTTTATTTTTTTTTTTTCCTTGAGCCTTTAGATACCTTAATTGTGAGTTCCATTTCTTTATTTTGGGCAGGATTTTGCCAAATCCATGAGTTTCAAAGATAAGATATTGACGGTATTCCAACTGCTGAGACTGGGTTCGAGATTGCTCTGCGTAGCATGTAGAAGTCCATACTTTCCTTAAGTTTTTGTTACTGTTAATAAGTCAACGTTCATTGTCGGTAGATCATACTCGTTTTGCCTGCTCGAAATAAAATGATTCGCAATTTTCTGTCTTTGTAGAGTTCTAACCAAAGATGTTGGATTTGTAGAGTTCTATTGTTCTTTTATAGAAAGAGAGAGATGGATGTGTTTGCATCGTTTCGCTTTTAGTGTATTGCTCTCGGCAACCAAGAACATGGATTAAATTCAGGAAAAAAAAACCACTTGCAACGCACGTGCAAACCATGGCTAGTACACTGTAAAATTCAATGATGTTTTTATCCTTTTCGGTCCATGAAAATGGATTGTAAAAGGTTCAATTTGTCTCTTATCGGATCCTTGCAGGATCCACTAAAGCCATCTAATCATATGTTTCAATCTTCTTGTTAAGATACTTCCCATGAGGTGGATGTGCCTATTTTCTATGTAGTACACGGGCCAATCTCAACACTTTTGGGCTCGACTCGTTTACAAATACTTTTAAGGAAATTAACTTAACTCGGCTCATTAAGGACTCAGCTCGATCATTTACTAGTGAACCGAGCACGGACATTTCAAAGTTTGGCTCAGCTTAGCTCGCCTCGTTTGTACCCCTGCAAGACATCGAACATAAATGAATGTTAAATGTTTCAGTGATAACTAGGTTGCCTTGCTCCACATCAATCTTATTTTGATTTTGCACCAGCTTCTATTGTGGTGTAAAGTTGCATCAGAGACTTAACGCCCTTGTCGTTGGATAGCACAAATTTTGCTGCACGAGAATAGCCTTTTTTGGCCGTCCGAAGTATGGTTAACTAACGTCAAAAAGCCAAAATAGAACCCAACTACGTTGAATACCACTAGGAGTACGATCATAAAAACCTTATGAAGCATCCAAATTCGATCAGCTCTGGCTTTGGATAAAGATTGATGATGTCTTGTTTGTAATTGTATTCGCCTGCTCCAAATTCGATCAGCGACTTGTTTTAGATAAAAATTGAGGATGCCTTGTTTGTTCTCAATCTTTATCTAACGTCACGTGCTGACCGAATTTGGACACTGTTTTACGGCACATAATCGAGTTCTGTTCTGGCGTTGTGAGGGCGGCTAGCTCTCCTTCGGAAGGACGTACATTTCTTGTGGTGTGGAATTGTTTTTGTGTAAGCTTTTCTGCATCAAAGTTTGTTTGAGCGAAATAAATTATATCGATTAACTTATACTTTACTAAAGTTTTTTTTTTCTTTTGTGAATCTAATATTACAAGTTAAAAGTAACATTTAAATAAAAGAAAGAAAATAAAAACATAAAAAACTTATCAAAACAATTTTGGTGTGCAAAAGATTTGAACCTTAGACTTGAATAACTTGTACAACCATTAAATCAGAACTAATGTAGGAGTATATTTCAAGTATTACAAAAGCTATGTCTATATATATATATATATATATACACCGGCGATCCTGTCAAGGATCCCGGATTTCCCGGATTGAAGCATTTTTCGGTGTTTTGATGCATTTAAAAATTGTTTTTGAAAAATCCGAGCCGTCCAATGTGTTCAAAAGGTGTTTTCCAAGGTCCACGCGTGAAATCTTCAAAAAAAAAATACCGGGAAGGGCTTGATCCAAGCAGTTTGACCTTGGAAAACACCTTTTGAACACATTGGACGGTTCAGATCGTCAAAAAAATATCGGAAAGGTGGAGTCCCAGATTCGGGACTCCCGGACTAGATCATTCCTCTCTCTCTCTCTCTCTCTCTCTCTCTATATATATATATATATATATATATATATATATATATAAACACACAGTAGATCCATAAAAAAAAAAGAAAAAAAGAAAAATTTGAAGAAATTTCCATAGCTGGAAGGGACTGTTGGGATTCAACCTAGGGCCTGTTAGGATTCCAACAACGCACCTCTCGCAACAGAAGCAGTAAAATCAAGAGAAACACAATACACAAATATACGTGGTTCGGCCAAATCGGACCTACATCCACGGGGAGGGGGGTTTCACTATAATCTGGAGGAAATCCGTGATCTTGTGTTACACACTCACACTCTCAACTCACAATAATGAAAACCTCACCAAGTCTCTCGTGTATCTCTCTCTCCGGGAGCCACAACCGGCCCCCTCTCACACTCTCTGCCTCTCTCTCTCTCTCTACATTGTGCTACCACACTACATAAACAAGACATCATAGAGTATTTATAGAGTTACACAAAAAACCCTAATCCACTCCCTCCGAGCCTAAGCCCAAGTGGCCCACACGGGGTGGAATCCCAACAGGGCCTTCCTGATTTAAAGAGTTTGAAAAAACCACGAATGAAAAAAGATAACAAGAAAGTCTTCCTTAGCTAACAGGGCGTCCTGGGTTCGAACTAGGGTTTTTCAGATTCAACGGGTGTCAAAGAACCATGCAAGCCAGCGCACCATTTGTGTTGTGATGTGGAATCATTTATGTACAATATATTTTCAAGTTTTATCAACAATGGGCTTGCTTAAAATTTGTAGGCTTAAAGCGCCTGCACGTCCAAGTTCACTACTAGCGATTCCTGTTTTATGCAGATGAGTTGCTACCTAGAATCTTAATCGATAAAATTAAAATTTGAAGTTAGCTCACCATCGTTGAGTAGGAAATCCTTTGTACAAGGCATTGTATCTCGTGTGCACCGGTGTGGTGCCTATAATATAAGTGGCATGTATGTTGACTTTTTTTTTTTTTTTTTGATCAGCAATAAAATTTTATTCAAAATTCGACTAAGGGTACATCGAAAAAGGCAGCACAACTAGCGAGAAACTAGAGAACAGCCAGGGAAAAGGAAATAAAAGAAAAGGAAAAGAAAAAGAAAGCGGACTGCCCCTACACAGGGCAGGGCAGCACTTTCCACCAAAGAAAAGAAAGCCTAGTTAAACTTTGATTCTTCTAATGCCTTCAATGCACCTCACGAAGTCCTCAACAGAGTAGTCCTTGATGTCATATTTCCCTTTGATCCAAAAAGCCATTCTAGTCTTTACCAACTCTAGTACCTCCTCTGCCTCCATTGAAGTATTGTTGAAGGTAATCTCATTACGAGCCAGCCAAATTGACCATAAAACAGCATAGAAGCATGCCTCCCAGCAGAATTTTTCCAAATTTTTGAAGTTGCTCGAGAACCACCACAGCATAAGGCCACCCAGTGATCCAGGGCAAACCCATGTTATGTTCCACCACCTTAAGATTGCCGACCAGATTTTCAAAGAAAAATTACAGTGCAGCAATAAATGTGTTGGGCTTTCAACGTCCAGCTTGCATAATGGACATAACTCATCGCCTGGATTGATGATCTGAATTATACCTTTGCTAATGAGGATAGACCTTGTAGCTATTTTATTTTGCAAAGCCTGCCATGAAAAAACCTCAACTTTAGGAGGGCACAGATTTTTCCATACTAACCTTAACCATGAGTTTTGATTTCTTCTTGTCTCCCATTCTGAGTACGCTGATTTGACTGAGAAGCATTTATTTACACTCCACCTCCATTCCATAAAATCCTCTCTGGATCTATCAATCTGGATTCCTTGTAGTTTTTGATGCAGATTTTGCACCTCCTCTTCCTCCCACACGAACATTAACGGCCTCCTAAACAATAACTTCCATGTACCTCCTCCAACTTCTTGCCACATTTCCTGGACTTTTGCCTGTTTCTGTACTGATAAAGAGAACAATCTAGGAAACTCTTGTTTGAGTGTCACTTCCCCTATCCAAATCTGGTCCCAAAATCTAATTGATCCTCCTGATTGTACTCTTAATCTGAATCCTTGGTTGATCACCTCAGAGAGCTCTGAGCTCTGATCACCTCAGTCACCACACCATAATTATTAAACAATTTCTTCATCCATGTCTGAGTAGCATTCTCTGGTGTATTGTCAACAAATAGAGTAAAGACTTCTGAAATGCCCTGTCTCTGACCGGACCCCTGCCTTCTGTGTTTATTGACAACAGGAATCCATCCACCTTTACTAGTTTTGCTGATATAATCACCGTCCGGGTTTCCTTCCCCTCTCAGTCTATCCATATCACGATGGTGGGGTGCCATCAAGACCCGCAGGGGTAATAGACGATAGAAGCGCAGATTATCTCAACCAAACAACCCCATGGTTAAAGCCAGCAATGGTTAAGGAAATAAAGATGGGAATCACACCAGTTGAAAGAAATAGGAAGAAATAGGGCTAAGAAAAGATGAAAAGGGAGGAAACCAAATCTAGGGTTAGCGGAACGGGGGGGGGGGGGGGGGGGGGGGGGAGTAGATAAAGGGGGAGGGGACGGATTAAAACCCCCAATCTAATTAAACACAGCAAAGGGAGGAGGAGGAGAGGGAGAAGGAGATACCGATGGTGTATCTGCGACGATTCCGGCTGTTGTGAAGCATTTCCGGCAAGATCGATTCATCAGAATGGCATGTATGTTGACTTGATGTCATCCACACCTTTCTCCATTGCTTTGACAAAGTATATTTAGAGAACGTGCGATAATTGTAAGTCGTAACCAAGTGAGATTGACTTAGTTTCCTTAAATTTTTATACAACATTCAAATCTTTAATGCCGAACAAACAAATTAACTTTCCTATTGTACCTCTAATTTAATCCTCATTCCTCACCTTCCTCCATTGCTCTGACAAAGTATTTTTAGAGGACGTGGGATAACTATAACCAAGTGAGATCGACTTAGTATCCTGGAATTTCTCCATAACATTCGAATCTCTAATTCCTAACAAACAAACTTTCCTATAGTTCCTCTATATAAACATTAAACCTATGAGCTGTTGATACGTACAGGGAAAAACCAGCTTTGTTATTCCTCTTGTTTCTTTGTTTCACAACATACCAAATGCTTCATTTATCTCCTAATTCACTGCCTCATATGCTCATCGCTATTCATTATTAATCCTGAGGTAATATTTGCTGCTGTATTTTGTACGGATTTTGAATACCGGAAAATATTGGCTCATGAATTTTCATGGTTTCGGCGCGTGCCTGATTTTTTTCAACTTAGCAAGGCGAGTATTCTCCAATCTCAACCTTTTATATTATGATTTAGTCGGTAGTAGTAAATTTATTGGTGTTTGAACTGTTTTTCTTCTCATTCGATGCAAAAGTACTATCATATTCACACACATAGGGGCGAAGGGAAGTAGGTAGTAGAGGGGTCACTTGACCCAACTGGCTTTTATTTCTCACTAGGACATTTGAGTACTTGTAGCCAAATTTTGTTGTTTTGACCTCACAAAAAATTTCTAAATTGCCCATCTGCTTTATAAGAATAAAAACCTCAAGCAGTCTCTTCTCTTATAACATTACAAATAAGACTATCATGCATTTTTTTAAAGATAAACTACGTCTGTTAGACCGATTGTAAAACAAAGTTACATTTGTTAGGGTAGATCTACCTTCAATTAACCTCTTAATTTAGTTATTTATTTAGATTAGCAAATAGGAAAACATAATTATATGTTCATCTAATTTCTAACTGGCCAAAAATTCTGACTCCACCCATACTTATATGGGTCTATACATATATCTTTTGTACCTATGTACGTCGGTATACAAATTTATCCTTGTTTTGTGTATAAGGTTTATGTAACATCTGAATATTATAGGGAAAAATATGTTACGAAAAGATTCTATTTCTTTAAAGCGTAAAAGGGCAAATCAGTATATAGAAATGGGTGGAGAATTATTACTAATTGAATCTAATGGGTGGTCATGGTCCTGGTCATGGTAAATGGTAAATTTGTTCATCAATCATGGTAAACTGAAAATCAAACATGGTGGAATCCGAAGTAATTGAACCAACCCAGTGATCATGATAAATTTATTCATCATTCATGATAAATTTATTGAATCCTTAGAACTAATTTGGCTAAAAAGTAGATTATGGTTTTTTGGTTGTCTTTATTCAATTTTTTTTTGCATTTGTTAGTTTCGAGCCAAGATTTTGTGGTTTTTGGATTCCTCTCGACGAGACGAATCTAGCAAGTATAAAATTATGGTCAAAACTCAATTTTTTTTTTAATAAAGCCGAAATACGTGGATTATTTGCAACAATATAAGAGCAATTGGGCCGTATGATGTAAAGCCCATATGGCCCAATTAGCCAAGCCTGGGATATAAGCAATCTGAAATTTCTTTCTTTGCAGTTCAGAAAGGTTAGAACAGTTCAACCTTGATTATTGATGGTCCAAATTGCAAAAATTATCCTACAAATTATATATTTTCAGCAAATCTAGGTCATTAAAATATACTTTTGGGTAGCTTCAATTGTGGGAACTGATATCTGTCGTCCAAAAGTGAACCGCAAACAAGTCGATTCTCCCTCTTATGCACTCTTGCCCCAATAGATAATGGATTCCTATTGTGCAATCTGCTGGTGTATAGCAATTATGGGAACAACAAAACATAACAATATATGAAATGAAAAATATATTAACTAATATAACTAATATAACCAATACAAAACATCTTCCTATAAGATATGAGAAAAGATATGTATAGACCACGTGATTAACTCAAATTAGACAAATTCTAGGACTGTTTGATTTGATTTTTTTTTTTTTTTTTGGAACCAAACCAGTGGCTTTTTCCTACAAAGCCAGAGAAAGGCTAGACAAAACCCCATAGGGCATTCAATCTAATTGCCGAGCAAAATACTAGTAAAAAGTCATTTGCCAAAACTGATTTGGTGTTCATGGTAAAACGGTTTATATATCTATTTGGTGTTCATCATTCATGGTAAACCGATTTACGTGTTTCTTTGGCGTTCATGGTAAACCGATTTACGTCCGATTTACGTAATGGGACAGGGAAGGTGGACGATTTGGGATGCCAATACTGGGATGGTGGAACGACAATGGCTGGACGGAGAGGAGTGAGAGGACGACTATTGATTTAGGAAGAAAGATTTATGGCGTTCCTTCATTTAGGGCGTGATTTTGATTAAAAGAGCGTAATATCTGGGATTGTTTTCTATTCCCAAATCCCTTAATTGCAGGGGAGGACCTCCAAATATTGAAATTGGTCCACTTTTCCCAGCTCCAATATGCAACATTCATTTTAGTCCACACTTTGTTTAAAAGGTGTTTTTAAGAGTCCTTCAAGTAATCAGTGAAAAAAAATACCAGAACTGCATAGGAGCTATCTACTTCATACGTGGAGAACCACAAGCAGTTCAATACGATGGCTTTGTCGCTTCCAAAAGACAGTCGTATAAGCAATTATCTTGCTGGCAATTTGTCTTCAACTACTGAAATGGTTTTTGCCACTCGTGATGACCATTGCAAAAGGTAGCGGTAATTTTGTGGTTGTATTGTACGTTTCTAAATTTATGGTGGATATTCTGTTATCCGCAATTGTCTTCAGCCAATGCTGCTATTGTTTCTGTTCAATGACAATTTCAAAAAATTCCAACCACACAATGAGATCAAACTTGTCTTTTTTTTGCTTGTGTCATTACAAGATTCATGTAAAATTTGAATAAAGTATGAATCATCGATGCCAACAGGATGGAGGCTCATGAATAACAGAATATCCACCACAAATTGAAAAGCATGTTCGCTCTATCCTGTTGGCATCGGTGATTCTTACTTTCTTCAAATTTTATCTGAACCTTGTAATGACACAGGCAAAGAAAGACGAGTTTGATCTCATTGTGGTTAGGTTTTTCAAATTGTCATTGAACCGCAACAGTAGAATGCTTTGGCAAGGACAATCACGGATAGTAGAATATCCACCACATATTTGGAGTCGTTCAATAGAACCATGAAATCATCGCTTCTTTTGGCAATGTTCATCATGAATGGCTAATACCGTTTCAGTTGTTGAAGACAAATTAATTTCAAGGGAGATAAATGCCTTGTTCATGGGGCTAATTTCTTCCCCAAAAGGAACATTTTCATTCCAACGAAACTCATTTGCAAGAACGAAATCAACCCTCTAAGGAATTAATTCAAATTGCGTCCGGAGGGGATTATTTATAGGGAAAATCTCAGAGAAAACAAAAAATCCATACTTTTGACTTCCATTTTTTTGAATTGAGAATATTCTTGACATATTTCTGTCAGTGGTGATATTGAATGGTGACTATAAATGTGTTTTGGTGTTTTCTGGATTGAAAATATTCTCAACATATTTTTGCTAGTGGTGGTTTTGAAATGGTGACAATAAATATTAGTATTGAGAATATTCTCAGCGTGTTTTGGTAGCGGTACAGATAGCGGTTGTGAAGTGATGATGATGAAGTTTAACATGGAGATTATTATCAATCTTGTTATCTTGAGAAATTCTCAGAATATTCTCAATTTGTTTTCATAACTTTTCAGCAATATGATTTGTAACATTTTCTACAATTCGTAACATTTTGGTGTCTCGTAACTTTTATAAAAAAAAATCGTAACTTTTATAGGGGTGTGTATCATACACATCCAAATAAGAAGTGTGTATTGTAGTGTTTTCCATAAATATCATATATCTTTATAACAGAAAATAAGATCAATGGAAAAAAATAAACTCATGCAAGGTGTGTACTTAAAAAACACAGTCCAACACATACAAACAAGAGAAAAGACAAAGTGAGAGGGAACTTTAAAATATTTAAATTAATGCAATCCAAGGAGTTGACAAAGTGGGCATTTGAAAGCAATAAGTGCTTCGTTATGAGATTGTTTGTTTAAATCCCATGGAGGCCGGTCATCCTAAACCTGCGGGCCACTGAGAATTATGCTCTGTCGTTACTATATATCAAGACTTCGAAATTAATCAATCGAATCCCATGGAAGCCAGCCATCCCAAACCTTGGGGCCACTGGAAGTTATGTTTAGTCGTAACCTTAAGAACTCCAAAATTAGTCAAGGTGTGCACAAGATAATCCGGACCCCATTATGAAAAGATTGAACGAGTTACTTTGAGTTAAAAGAAAAGATTGAACGAGCAACGAGTTCATGTAGGCTTTTTGAACTTCAGCAGCAAGGTAATTTCCCTCGCCACTTAAACGAAACGGGTGGGCTTGCGAGGCAAATATGGAAGCTTTAAGGGTAATAATGTAACTTTAGCATCCACCTAGACTTTATGGTAGGAGTAATTAATTATCTCGGTACCTTAACGGTAATTTATAATCTTCTTATTTCTATTTTATTTTGAAATTGTTCCAAATCATTTAGTTATTCTTTTAATCGTTGACTAAGAAATGGACACTATTAAAATATTAAACTATTAAATTAATACAACTCATGGATTTGAGTCTTACCTTTGTTTGCAATAGTATGATAACTATTCTGTTGCAAAATCTCTATCATTATTTGTAAAGCTACTATTGGTAACTATTGACTCAGAGTGAATGGATGATTTGCAAAATGTGTTTTGTTCAAGTGAGCAGTAACGCCCGATCAATTCTGTCATTTTTTGGCCATGAGTTTTTCTGTGAAGAAAGCGTGAACCTTGGTCTTCTGTGCAAATCTATATTCTATATATCATGGAAAACCAACAAATAAAATTATATATGCAAATTTGTTTCCTTTACTTTTCAAAAAATAATAAGAAGAATTAAGCTCTATAAATGTGTATTTTGTATACTCAGGGAAAATCAACAGCTAAAGTTATCTATATATATATATCAACACTATGTACTTTAATTCAAGAAAAAACGAAGAGATAAAGTAAACTCTACAAATTTATTCTCTGTACTTTTTAGAAAATACAACCAGTAAGTTGTCTCTCTATCTCTTTTTAAAAAAATCTTTCCAAAACAAACAAGAGCTATCTTTGCAGATCTGCTTCTCTCAAAATACTGAAAATAAAAATAACATATAAGGTTATTTATACAAATCTAAATCTTGGAGAATCAATAGATACAGTTATCTATACAAATTTATTCCTTTTATTTCCGAAATAGCACAAACATAAAAGGTTTTATCTATTAATGTGTATTTTGTATACTTAGAAAAAGTCAATAGATAAAGTTATTTCTGCATATCGAAACTATGTATTTTTCAAGAAAAATGAAGAGATAAAGTCATCTTTGTACTTTTCAAAAAACATAAAGATGAATTTGTCTCTCAAGATCTCTCTCACTTTGTGTTTTTTCTCCAAATCTCTCAGACGCAAACAAGAGATAATGTTATCTCTAGCTCTAGTTAACCTATGTTTCTCTCTAAAACAACTCAACATATATATAAAATCTCAACTTTGTGTTTTCCAAGAAAACATGAGGTAATAGCCAGTATCTGAGTTAAAATACTCTCTGTATCTTGAAAAATAAAAAAGAAGATAACGCTATCTCAACTGAACTGGTGCAAGTGATGGCTAGCTCATGCGGTAGAGCTTTTGGATGGCCCACACAGCATCTCGGAATTAAGTCCCGTTATCTACTCCCCCATGTAAAAGATTAGGAATGAAGAATGGATAAAAAAATAAAACAAAACAAAATTGAACCAGCCTCTATTTTTTAAAAAAACAAAAAACAAAAAAAAGAGATAATAATATCTCAACTAAAGCCTTGTTTGATAACCCTATTCAGCAGTTAAAACTGAACAGGTTAAGTAAAAATAAAATAAGTTGGTTTGATAACCAAAATAAGGGGCACTGAAAATTTTAAGTAAGTAGCTCAATCCCCCCCTAATTCCAAATTGACAGAGATCAAAATTTCTGAAACTCTCTCTTCAACGCCATCTCCAGGTTCTCTCTCTGGATCAGTTCTTTATGGGTTGTTCCCGATTTTTTTGTTTGAGAGGTGGTCTCTTTATTTTGTTAAGATTTTTGGTTGCTGCCCTATCTCTATGTTTCTTGAATGTTTCTTGGCTGATTGTGAGTTTTTTTTTTTTTTTAACATTGAATGCTTTATTGAGCACCATGCATGGAGATATAGAATCAAGTCTTCCTTGGCCAAACTGAAATTCCTCGTGATATGTTGTTAGAGACAGCTAGCCTTGTTTTTTTGTTTTCTTTTTTTTTTTTTATTTGCTTTGTATTGTATATATAATGTACAAGCAGATCGGATTTTAAAACTTCTTTTGTGCATATTGTGCTTCCCTTAGCCCAGTTTGGTTTTCCGAATGCAATCATCGGATTGGACTATAAATTCAATCAGAATGATTTGTCACTTTTTAACCTTCTGTTTTGTAGTTTAGCCTTCTTCAAAATAGTTTGGAGACAATGAGAAAATAAGTTAAATTTAAATGGATTGAAACTAAAGCTTATTTAATTGTAGGGATGCCTTCTGGTGATGCTGGTAGAGTAAATTGGAAAGATCCACAACTCTATAAACTTTTTATCGATTTGTGCTTGAAAGAATCTACGGAAAACGATTTTTTTTTTTTCATGTAATTGGTTTGGTTTTACGATGGCAATGTCAATGTTTGATTGTTATGAATTTGATAAATGCTTTTTTTTCTTCATTAAATTGATTTTGTTTTAGGATGACAATATCAATCTATAAAGGGCGAAGTTGGAAAATGAGTGAAATTAAGATTTCAGCTCTTTGTACATATCAAACAGCTTATCTGATTCAGTGCTTAAAGTATATATCAAACAGCTTATCAACTTAAAAATTCAGCATTTAGTTTTCAGTACTTAATTTTTAATTTTTAGTTTTCAGTGTTCAGCTTTATCAAACATAGACAATCTTTGTATCTACAAAAACAAAGCTAGAGATAACTATATCTCAGCTTGTACAGTCTCTATATATTAAAAAAATAAAGCATGAAATGATGGTATCTAAGCTAAAAATTCTTTGTATCGGTACTCAAACATCATGATTTTTTACACAAACAATTGAAAAAAAACAATTCAAAAAATATAATATTTGGTTTTTTTGAGTCACTTTTTCTCAAAATGTTGCCATACTTTATTTCTTTTCGGTACATTGGGTTTCTCTCTAACTAAAAAAAGTAAAAAATTTCACAACTATTTCATGAAAAACTAAAAAATATATTTACGAAGTCATTAAATAAAAAACCGAAATCAAAGCCAAAGTTGGTCAATATTTTTAATTGTACTAACCATTTTACGAAACTTTGTTCATTTATTTACTTTTTAAGTGTCCACCGACTAGAATTACTCGAAAAGAAAAAAAAAAAAAGAAGGTAAATATTGAATTTTGTTGTAATTAAACGGAATACAAGACAGTCAAAGGTCTAAAATAACGAAATATTGATATTGAATTTGAATTTTGTTGTAATTACGAAATTTGAATGTTGGTTTATAAACTCATTGTTTTTATTTGAAGCGACAAAATTATTCAAAATATATATATATATATATATATATATATATATATATATATATATATATATATATATATATATATAGGGGGCGATTCCGTTAACACAACATTTGACACAATTTTTTTTTTTTTGTGAACCCCACGTGAATTATCGGAACCGTTCAATTTATTTAAAATATGTTTTTAAGATTACCTGTAAAAAATCAACTCATTTGAATATCGGTAAGGACTTGATCAGTTTATTTAGTTGATTCTTGTCAGATTTTACAGGATAAATTTGAATGAACCGATCAAGCTTTTATCGATATCCAATTGAGTTGAATTTTTACAAGCAATCTTAAAAATATATTTTAAACAACTTACACCGATTATTGTTGTGTCAAATGTTGTGTTATTCGTTGTGTCCATGGAAGCCCCGACATATATATATATATATATATAGAAATTTGACTTTGGGTATATTTTTTTTTTCTGGTACAACGGAAATTGAAAACAAAGACAAAGAAAACTAGAACAAGGCTAGCAGCTGCTAGTCCCTAAATTGCCGTGCACCCAGGGCATGTTCTATTACAAGAGTATGAATGGACTGAGGGGAATCCTCCAAAACCACCAGCGGATCAATTTGTTCAGCTCCAATGTGTGCGAGATGGTCAGCACACTGATTTGCTTCTCTGAAAACATGGGTAAGAGACGAGCCTGTGCATGAAAGCAAGATTTTTGCGTCCTTGATTAAGGTAACTTGAGGATGTTCATCATTGGGACTTTGGGTATATTGAGTTGAGAGAAGGGGAGAGAATCCATGTATCCAACTAAATGTCGAACGAAAAAAAAGGGAGAAGTAAACAACAGCCAGACTCGTCCTCACTGGCATTATTAGATAGGTAGTGGACTACGCCATTGTTACAGAACATGAGATAAATATAACCAAGTAAGATCGACTTAGTCTCTTAATTGTATTTCTCCCCAATATTAGAATCTTTAATCCCTAACAAACTAACCTTCCTATAATTAAGTTCTCTATATAAATATTAAACATATGGGATAAATGTAATCAGGTGAGATTGACTTAGTCTCATTGCATTTATTTCTCCCCAATATTAGAATCTTCAATCCCTAACCCCTAACAAACTAACCTTCATAGAAGTCCTCTATAATCTATATAAATGTTAAACCTATGCGGGCTGCTGATACAGAGAAAAACGAGTAAAGGTCCTTTCCCTTCCCACAACTCAGAAACACGAGAGAGCTTTGGTATTCCTCTTGTTCTTTGTTTTCAAAACATACAAAGTGCTTCATTTGTCTTTCTAATTCACTGCCTCAAATGCTGATAGGCTTTCATCATTAATTCCGTTTATATTTGCGGCTGTATTCGTACAGATTTTCAACATCAGGCAGAGTCCCCCAATTCAAAGTGTTCCCAGAGGGCTTGCCGATCCCAAGGAACAACAGGTCCCCGGAAGCACTTTTTTGGTGCCAAACTTTTTCCTTCTTGGCAAGGTAACTTTTCCGATCTCAACTTTTTACTTTATGATTTAATCGGAATGTAGTAAAATTATTGGTTTTAGGAATAGTTTCTTTTATTATGTTTGAACTTTCAACTGTTTTTCTTCTGATCTTAAAACTACATTATACTCACACACACATTTATATATTTACATGTACACATATATCTTTTCTGTCTATATTGTTTTGTTCCATTAGAGAAAGAGTCGACTTGTTTGTAGTTCACTTTTGGAGGGCAGATGACAGCTCATGTAAATGCAGCCGTCGAAAAGTTTTTTTGATGTTCCAGATTTACTGAAAGTATCTTACATGTAGGATACATTTTGCAATCTAGATCATCAATTGTAGAAATTGAATTGCTCCGGCTTCTCTGATCAGATTGAAATTAGCAGAGAGACAGAGGGCGTGCGCATGAGATGAGGTACTCCTAATTCATTGTAAAGCCCATATGGCCCAATTAGCCAAGCCTGGGCTATAAGCAAACTTACTCTATAATGTTGCCTCACCAATTAGGGGGTGTTCCACTAATTGGTTTTTTAGTTTTTTGGTTTTTTTTTATCTTTAGTTTTTCAAAAAAACCAACTAGTTCCACTAACAAGTTTTTGGTTTTTTGGTTTTTTTAGTTGTGTTATGAAATTACAAATCTACCCTTTTACCCAAACAACTATTGCTCTTCTTTTTTTTTAAGGGAGGGCAGATTCGTAATTTTACATGATTAAAGTACATGTACTTGATTGTGCAATGATTTGGTTTTTTTTAGGTTAGTGGAATGAAGTGGTTTTTTTGTTGGTTTTTTGTGGGGTTTTTTTTAGTGGAATGAAGTAGTTTTTGATTTAAAACAAAACTAGTTTTTTGTTAGTGGAACATGGCCTTAGTCGCAGACAATTGATATTTGTTTGTGCGCGCGTATAATTACAGGGCCGGCTAGTTAGTCGCAGACAATTGATATTTGTTTGTGCGCGCGTATAATTACAGGGCCGGCTCGGTGGCAAGCCCACCCGGCGGCTGTTTGGGCTTTTAATTTGGGGTCCATAACTGCGGCCCCAATTTATAGATAAGTAATAAATATTATTTAGCGCGATATGTGGAAGGCTTTAACCATGAGAACAATGGTTGAGATCCGCATACCCGTTCTTTTTTATCACTTCTTTTAAGCTCTCTTTTTTCTTTTTTCTTTTTATTTATTATAAATAGCTTGCCTCAAAGTTCTTTCCCTCAGAACCCATGGTAGATAATCCATGGATTTTAAGTTTTTCTTCATTATTTTCAAGTTCGAATACTTAACTCCAACTTTTCAAAAAATAAAAAAGATAATAAATACCTAATTTCAAAAGATTATTGTCACATTTCTTTTTGTAGTACCTCATGTACACTTTGATCCCTAGTACTATAACGACCTTTTTTTTTTCGTTGGTTAGAATAAATGTAATTTTTTACTTTTTTACTCATCTTTGTTAAAAAATTTCTATTTATATTTTCATGAGCTATGATAATAAAACAGTTAAAATATTAATTATACAAGAGAAATTAATGACTCGATTTTGATTTTAGTAGACCTATTTGCTACTTGCATTTTGTAATCCGTGCTCAGAGATACATAGATGAATACTAAATTGAAAATATATTCTTTTGGATGACCTCAATTACATTTCTTATAAGGATATCTTTTTGAGATTAACTTTCTCGTCTCAAGCTAAAAAAAAAACACTTTCACTTTCACTTTGTTCACTTCACATTTTTAAAAAAAATTCAAAAAAGATTTTTTCCCCTTCTCTCATCTCTCCAATTGTTAACACATTTCACTTGCTACTCATACCCCTCTCTCCAATCATTATTCTCATTTCTCTTTCTATCTCTCTCCAATTATTTCACCTCTCTCTAATTATTACTTTTTTTTTAAATCCATCCAAAAACTATCTCAAAAATATTTCTCAATATATTTTTCTCAAAACTTTCAACCTAACACAACTCGTTTGTTTAAATTTGTTAATAGTTATACTTAGAACCCCATTTCACAAGTTCTCTTAAGGCCCTGAAAATTTAAGAGAAGTTTCAACCCGTTCAATAGTGTTGTTAAAAAGAAATGTGGTGAGTTTGGCTGAATTTAAGCAAACTGTCTTTTTTTTTTCCCAATCTATTGTAAATTTTAATGAGATTCATATCTTTCTTTATTTAATTATTTGTCTTCTGTGCAAGAAATGTAAATGACAAAAATAATTTTAACTTTTCTTTTTTAGCTGTTTCCGTCCTATTTGGAAATGGGTACTATAGGAATGGCTTGAGATCATTAATTTTATGTGCTCTACGAGCAATTCTCTACTAGCAAAAGTTATACCAGCTCTAGGGCACTCGAATTTTTATAAAGAAAAATTGAGCGACAAAACTAAAAACACACAAAATTGTGGGCAGGGCGCCAACAAAAATAATAAGAAAAATATGGTCACATGTTCCCCTGTCCTCTTAGGATCGGTGCCTTGTGCGTGAACAAAAATGATACAGACACACCCTCTTTACCACACTCTGCCACACTTCTTCTCACATGTGGGGGGACCCACCCTGATCATTGTTCGAGAGTGAATACTTTGCCCATAATACCCCACAGATTCTACCGTCTCATTGTTGACAGTGGCCCTTGAAACACATGATCAGCTCACGCACCTTAATCCACCAATTAATGAATGAATAGATGAAAGTTGAAAAAAGTACGGTAATAGCTACAAATGAAAGTTAAAACTATTTCTGTCATTTAAATTTATTGCGCACAAGACAAGTAATTAAATAAAAAAAGATCACTAAAATTTAGAATATATGGGGAAAAAAGGACAGTTTGCTTAATTAATTTCAGCCAAACTCAGTACGTTTCTTTTTATGTCTATTTCACTGCATTATTGATATATCTGAGTTTTCTTGTGCAGAGTTACTAAAGGTGCAAGCTTGATTCTCATAAATTAGACAATTACTACATGTTAATATTGGCTTTCTGCTCCGCAGATTGTATAATAATACTTTAGCGCCAGAAGCCAAAAATAACAAGTAATTGTTGTATTTATTGGAATCAAACTTGTAACCTTTACTGGCCCTGCATAGTAAAAGTCAGATATATCACCAAAACAGTGAAACAGACATAAAGATATGTATTGGGTTTGGCTGAAATTAAGCAAAATGCCTTTTTTTATCGCCATCTATTCTAAATTTTAGTGAGATCTGTGTCTTTCTTTATTCAATTATTTGTCTTGTGCGCAAGAAATATAGATGACAAAAATAGTTCTAACTTTCGTTTTTAGCTATTTCCGTATTTTTTTTTTCAACTTTCTTCTATTCTTTCAACTTCCTTGGGGAATAGCGAGTTGCAGAGTAGGGAATGGAACTGGTTGCTTACTAGAGTTACTGGAGCACTAGGGAATGCTGTAGATATAAATGAAAGGTAAATAGTTCAATGTGTTAGGATTTTCAAACCCCACAACGCCCTATGAATCTTTGAAACAATAAATCACAAAACAGAAACAAACAGTCATGCATAATGAAAAATAGAAAGAAAATATGAGACACAAGATACGGGGAAAACCTCAGCGTGAGGAAAAACCACAAGAGCAATACCAACCCACAATGAAATCGAAAACAAGAGTACAATTCTTCTCGCAATCTCTCTGAGATGTGCATTTTCTCTCGTCTCTCTCTGTTTTTCTCTAAATATTGATAACCCTAATTATTAGCAAACAAAAATATAAATAGGTCGGGCCAATATATAAATAGTTCTACCCCCCACACCCCGGTGGGGACTTCGCCCCCTGCATCCCTAGACCAGACCATTGCTGATGGTTGTCTGCATCCCAATAATCTCCCACTTGAAGATAACCGAAGCATCATCAAACAAACAACTGCAAATCCCAAATAAACTCAATCAACGTGGACGTAGTCATATAAACCCTCTTGGTGTGGCTGCAGGCCCTGTTGTGCCCCAAGGATCCAGCCAAACACCAAGCAAAGAACACACGCACACCAAACACAGATATTTTACGTGGTTCCCCAAAATCGGGTACGTCCACGGAGGTAACCGGAGCAACAATCCAATAACCGGAAAAACCCGAGCTTTACAAGGAGTTCCTACTCACTACACTCACTGTTTTTCTACACAAAATTGCTCTACAAACAAACCTCACAAATCTCTCTCATGGAGACACAAGTCTCCCTCTCGGGGAGCTCCTAAACTACTCTCTCTGGTAGTTATCCAAGAACCACTCTCTGGTTCATACAAGTCTCCATCTGGAGATACCAATTACAAAGCCCAGAGGGCTGATCATATAGCCAAGAGGCTGTTGGAAGACACCTCATGGATGAGGTCAAGGTCCATCACAAAGGCAAGTGCTCCACTTGAGCACAATGGACATCCAAGTGTCTCCCACTCCCTTAGTGGATGGGAGCCACACCAAAGACAAATCCAACAGGCCCATCATCTCTTCAAGCATGAAGGCCAACTGAAGTTGTGTTCAACTTCAGTTTCTCAACAGTTATAGGCTTGGTCAACATATCTGCTGGATTTTTATCCCCCTAAATTTGCTCTAGTAACAAATCCCCATCCCCAAAAAGCAAACAAATGAAATGGTACCTTAAATCAATGTGCTTCATCATGGCATGGAACTGGATTTTTGGCAAGGTGTATAGCACTCTATCTGTCACTGAAAAGAACGTAGTTCTCTTCCTTCAAATCCCATCTCCTCTAAGAAGCTCTTCAATCAAATCATTTCCTTTGCAACCTCAGTCACGACCACAAGAGAAATTAACGAGTTAATTTTGATTTTAGTAGACCTATTTGCTAGCTGCATTTTGTAATCCGTGCCCAGAGATATGGATGAATACTAAATCGAAAATATATTCTTTCGTATGACCTCACTTAACGTAATAAACTCAGCAAAGATTATTTTAGTTAAACTTTTGATACCAAATTTTAAGCCAAATTTTATGTGTCATACTTGTATTCCTTATAAGGATATCTGTCTGAGATTAACTTTCTTCTCTCAAGTTGTACAAAAAAAGCCCTTTGTTTTCTTATTTGGGTGTGTATCATACACACTCCTATAAAAGTTATGATTTTTTTGTAAAAGTTACGAATTGTTTTATAAAAGTTACGAGACAAAAAAAAAATGTTACGAATCATAGAAAATGTTACGAATCATATTACTGAAAAGATACGAAAAACTAAAAAATGTTACGATTGCCGATGAGGTTACACAAACTAGACCATATAACAGGTGCATATGATACACCCAAATAAGGAGTGCGTATTGCAGCCATTTCCGTACTTAGGACCCCATTTCCATAAATTTCTAACATTCGAATCTTTAATCCCCAGCAAACGAACATTCCTATAGTTCCTCCAAAATCCAAATCCTTACCTTAATTTCTCCGTTGCTCTGACAAAGTATTTTTACATAATGTGGGACAATTGTAATCAAGTGAGATCAACTTAGTCTCCTTGAACTCCATAACATTCAGATCTTTAATCCCTAACAAACAAACTTTCATATAATTCCTCTATATAAAACATTAAACCAATGAGTTGTTGATACGTACAGAGAAAAACTCTTTGTTATTCTTCTTGTTCTTTGTTTTCACAACATACCAAATACTTCATTTATCTCCTAATTCACTGCCTCATATGCTGATCCGTATTCATTATTACTTCTAAGGTATATTTGCAGCTGCATTTTGTACGGATTTTGAATACTGGGAACGTATCAGCTCGTGACTTTTCTTTTTTATGGCGCCTGAAGTTTTGTCCAACTTGGCAAGGTGAGTATTCTCCAATCCCAACCTTTTATTTTATGATTAGTCAGTCTTAGTAAATTCACACACAGAGGGTCGAAGGGAATTAGGTAGTAGAAGGGTCACTTGACCCAGCTGACTTTTATTTTTCACTAGGACATTTGAATATTTGTAGGCAAATTTGTTATTTTCACCACAAAAAATGTCTAAATTGCTGAAATTTGCTTCAAATGAATGAAAACCTGAAGCAAGCTCTTCTCTTATTATTGCAAATGAGGCTATATATCATGCATTTTTTCAAGATAAACTACTTCTTTTAGACCAATTAAAGTTACATTTGTCAGGGTAGATCTACCTTGTTAACCTCTTAATTTAGTTATTTGTTTAGATTAGCATATAGGAAAACATAAACAAATCCACTAGCCAAAAATCTTGACTCCACCCACACATACGTGTGTGCAAATATATCTTTTGGAACTATATACGTCGGTTTACAAATTTACCCTTGTTTTTGTGAATTAGGTTTTAGTAACATCGGAATATTATAGGGAAATTTAACTATGTTACAGAAACAAAACTATTTCTATAAAGTTTGAAAGGCGAAATGGGGACATAGAATGGCTGGAGAGTATAATTTTATGTGATTCTGCCGCTATTACTTGCAAAAGTTAAACCTACATCTAGGCCACTCGAATCTATATAACAAAACAACATTTGTTTTCATTAAAATATTCATCACCAAACAAATCTACACCCTTCATTCTATCCAATCCAACGGACCAAATATATCCCTCTCACAAACTAACTTTTGAGTGGCACTCCCGTAAATACTCTCATGTTTAAGGGCTGAGGTCCAAACTCATCTCAAAAGTTTTTTTGAGGGTTGGGATTAAATCTTCAAATTCAAGGGTTGGCATTGATTTGGTTCAAATTTTGAATCAAAATGTACGGGCCATCTCTCTCTTACTTTCCCAAACGAACAGAACCCTGGCCTTTCAATTCACCAGATCTGTTCTCTCTCTCTCTCTCTCTCTCTCTCTCTCTCTCTCTCTCTCTCTCCCTCTCTGTGTGTGTTTGCGCTACGACGACGATGGGAAAGTCCAGTTCTCTTCTTCGACATCGGCAAGAAAGCTAGAGGTATTTCTAATCTTGTGGTTCGTTTTTACTCTTGTGGTTCGTTTCTTCTATTTACGACCTGTTTTTGTTTCAGATCTATGTGTGTTTTTGTACAAGGACATGGCGACCACAAGTTCACTATCACTACCTAGACCTTGGGATAATCGGAAGCTGGAACCACAGAACAGAACCATGGTGATAGCAAACGGTGGGTTTCTTACAGAGCTCTGATTGCTGTTCATTTTTATTTGGGTAAAGTCCTGTTGCTCCTTTGTAAAAGTAGACGATAGCAAACAGTAGTGCGATATGTGCGATATGTAAAGGGTAAACATACTAATTGTAGTTCTTGATTTCCTTTGTAGTGCGATATGTGAAGATGTGGTTGCTTCATTTAGTTTGATTTCGTTACCAGCTGCGAAGACCCGACATAATTGAAGTCGGCAAGCATAAGGTACTGTCGATTCCTCCCTCCCTCTCTCTTTTCATAATTCCTTTTTTCCGGTTTTCTAATGTCTTTTCTAAGCATTCCAACTGTTTGACAATATGTCCGAGAAGAACGAATGGTTTCCTGTGGATATTTGTTCTTCATGATATCTTTCCATTTTTCCAAAAATCTCTACTTTCTGTATTTCTAAGACCAAATGTATTTCCTATAAGTGGTTTGAAAGGCTTCATATTTGGTATGCTTTTTGTTGTGTGACGCAGCAAATTGTTGATTAAGCAGACGGGGACGCGAATCGATGACGGCCCCCTTATCGACACCTACCTACTGAAGGGTGAGAACACTGATCCTCTGATTTCAGATTTCTGTTTTCGTTCATTTTCTCTGATTACTGGAAGGGCTTAAACTTTGATTCATTTCATAATCTGATTCATTTAAGCCCTTCGCTCGAAGATTACTGTTTAAGCCCTTCATTTCATGTACGTTTGATAACAGTAATCTTCGAATGAGGTGATTTCTTTATGGCCATCTATGTTAGTAATTTAAGCCCTTCATATTGTTTACAGATTCAAACAAGGTGAATCCGGCTTACAACTATAATCTTATTCGTTTTACAGATTATGATTTATGTGGCCACCTATGATAATTGATAAGAAGGGCTTAAATTGCCATTAAGCCGTCAATTCGTAGGAATCTGTAAATTGGGATATGAATGGCTTAAAACTATAAATGTTTAAGCCCTTCATATTGTTTGGTTACTTTGCCCTTCAAACATGGTGATTTCACCATGGCCATCTAGGATAAGAAGGGCTTAAAAAGCTCAATATGTTTTAACCAAACAATATGTAATCTTTATGGATTTTTCTGTCTAACCACTTCAATCCGGGATTGTACTGTGCCAAAAGTGTGCAATGATATGGCAGCTGTTTTTGTTTGACTTAGCGTTTTGCCTTTTATTCATTTTTCATCTCAGGTTGATACTACCATTTTAGGCCTTGATAATGAGAGGGCCAAGGAGATGCCTTATATTGCAAGTATGGGTATTTACTATTTACGTTTTCAGTAAAGATGTAATGCTGAACTTACTTCAAGAGAAGTTCCCGGGAGCAAATGATTTTGGCAGTGAAGTTATTCCAGGTGAAACTTCACTCGGATTGGGGGTAAGCCATGTTACATAAACAAGTGTTCGTGGAGTCTGTAGTATTACATTCCAAATTTGGAGGTGGTATTTGCCTTCTTGATTAATTATAGCACCAGTTAGCCAAGTTTTATCATACACAAAATTGTGCAGCATATTAGTAAAGTTCCGAGAATCCATGAGAAACTAGACAAATAGTAAACAGGTATTTCTGACATAGTGAGTTTACTGTACTTGTCTATACATCTGAATTACCATGTGACGTTGTACTGGTACACATCGTTTGCACTGATATTGTACTGCCACGTTAATGTAGCTAATTACCGCACTTGATGAAACTGAAGACTTAACATACCCAGCAACAGGTCATACACTTTGCTAATGGGTGCTGATTACTACGAGGTAATTAGCTCTAGAACTGTTTGATTTTCGTTAATTTAAGCTTAAGTTCTTCTGCTAATGACCATGTTGATCTTTCTTATGGCAACAGACGGATACAGATAAAAGTCTTTTACTAGCTAAAGGTAGTGTTCCGATTGGCATTGGGAAGAACTCCCACATCAAGAAAGCGATAATCGACAAGAATGCTCGCATTGGAGACAATGTGAAGGTTGGTTCTTCAACTTCTATCTTAACGTGGATTATTAGTTTGCTGCGTAGATGATACATGATTGCAAAACACAAATAGCTATCAAAATATATTCACTAGGAGCTTGAGTCCTTAACGTTATGTTAAGAGCAGTTCATAATATGACAGGCTACATGGGGTACCCTTGCCATGGTCATTGGACCTGTCTCTCTAGTCAAGGCTGTAAACCGGAAAAGGAGCTAGAGTACCTAAAATATCAGTTATGGCAATATTTTGGTAAAAGTAAGACGAAAGAACATAAGTATGTGAAATCATTTTGTTTTTTTTTTGTTTTTTTTTTTGTTTAGGGCAGGATCGAGATGGTGGTTGCTCTTTCCAACCCCACCAATGGCCCTCTAAATGTTAATGAAGTGATAACAGATATCTCTGACTTAGGTATTGCTTTCACTCAAGTGTCATCCACTTTTTGAGGAATACCATGTATCGTATTTGTGTTTGTCTATATCTGGCCATGTCCTGTATTTATGATTTCAAATTATGTTATGTAGCCTTCTTAGAACTACCACCTTGGCCATTGTTGGAACAGGAAAAATGGAGTCTTTGTTCTTTTCCGTTTCCTTCTATGAATAGTATGATTAATTAGCTACCTTTCATTCTATGTTAGTGGTAATTGCTACTCTGCAATCTTCCACTCTAAATTGGAATTTTTTTGTATACATGACACATGCACTAGATTTGGCGAGTGTACAAGTTCCAAAGTAACTATTTGGTTTTTTTTTTTAACCCGAACCATAAATTTAATGGTTCCTAATCTCTGTGTTAATTGTCAAGTAGTTCTACAACTCCTCTATCTCTCTCTCAATCTATGTAAAAATGCACATTTTTTTTTTGGGGGTATTCATCCAATTTGTGTATGTGGTTCGTTTGATGCATTTTTTTCCAAGAATTTTGTGGACGTTGTAAGATTTTGATTTGCTCGTGTCTTTTTGTTAATGATTGATCAGATCATCCTGATTTTTTTTTCCCTAAATGTAAACAGTGAAATCTATGCACCTCAAGTGGTCAATGAAATGTATCAAACACAAATATCACATGCTTTTTCAATCCTTAGGTTTGTGTCACTGGTCGCCATTAGATATAACTTATAAATGGTGCACCTGCAAATTAAAGTCATGTGGGAAAGAGAATTGGAGAATATGGGAGTGGAAGTGTGGAACTCAACCATGGCTTAATATCTCATCAATGTAGTTAAGAAGCTGTTAAAAAAAATATCAATATAGCGAAAAGTTTTGATCTAATGGACAACGCTCGATTACTGTTTGACAAAATGCACGAATGAAACATTGCTTGATCTAACTCCTTTTTTTGGGTTTCGGATTTTTATTTGGGTTTTGGTGGTTTGTTTTTCATTGCAGGATTGTTTGATGGTGTTGCTTCCGGATATAGTGGTGCAGGCTCTAAACTTCGATTTGGAAGCCATGATTGTTCAACTCCTGATTATGGTAAGACCCACTTTGACTCTGTAAAAGTTGAGCACAAGAATGGGTTGCTTAAGTTTGAATTGATTGTTTATGTGCGATTAGAAAAATGTGATGAGGTTCAAAAAAGGAGTTCAATATTTGATTGCTTATTCAGACAATGAGTTTATTAGGAGACGGACGTAGGTAGTCATGTATTTTAAAGAGTACGAGATTGGAGTGCTTGGAAGGTCAATTTTCTTTCAAACTTTGACCTATTACAAATCATCGACGAGAAAGATTGGCCAAAGGAAGGCAATCATAGATACATCAACCTCGAGTTAAAAGTAGTTGGAATCATGGGCAGCTTTGGGGCGTGGATGGATCAAAATATTATGCAGCAAGGGTTTCCCACAGTGTGTATCAATTGTCAACTCTACAATGTGACACGTTTGGCGCGGTCTATGTTATTAAACCTAGCCACCTAACTGTAGGAATTTGATTAGAATTAGGGGTCTCCCTTATAGCTTGAATTCCATCTGTATGAGCAAGTGTTAGTATCATCGTACTTATATGATAGAGCCTTTCATTGGCTGCTGTTTGTGGTACTTTTGTATGAGGATTTGATGATTTGGTCTGCTGTTTGCAGAATCAAGTTCAGGGCAGTCACAGATTTTCTGGGTTTGTTAAATAAACAAACGGAATGCTGCTCAAATTTCCCCAGAATTCGTTAGTTGGTTTTGGGGTCTATGCCTATCCTTGGGGGGCTGTCCCTGGGAATGTTTGATATCCTTCCGGGAGGGGGATGTCCTCCCATTCCGTAGTTAAGTTTATATTGCCACGGGCTTCACTAAGTTTGGTAGAGTCATGCAAGAGCTTCTCGGGTTCACCATGTTGATGTTGTCCAGGCACTCCAAGATTCACAATTGGGCTGTAACACAAGCCTGATTTCCATGGGCTTCACGGGTTTAGTAGTATTGGGTGCTTTTGTTCTATGTTCCCATAGGTTGCCTCAATTCCAAGACTTCACAGTTTTAAATCAATTCCATGGCATGGTTTAGAAACATTCTTTGTACATTTTGTATTTTCCTTATCCCTTACAGTTGAGATTATAGAAAAATTATTTCATTGGCCCTTGGTTTAGTTATTGGGCAATTTTTTTTAAAATTCTTTAGATTCTTACGTTGACCTTTGGTTTTGTTATTGGGCGAAAAGTTGCACGAGAGTACTGAGCTATTTACTATGGTAACTAATTTATCAAATTGAGGTCAAATTACGTCGCACCGTGCCTTTAGGCACGGGCAATCCCTAGTTTTTTTATAAAGTAAAACTGAACAGCAAAACTAAAGAACACACAAAATTGTAGGCAAGATGCCAACAAAAATAACAAGATAAAATGTGATTACAGATTCCCATGTCCTCTTAAGATTGATGCCCTGTGCGTGAATACTTCACTGACAATACCACACACAAATTCCACCATCCCATTGTTGACCGTGGCCCTTGAAACACATCAGCTCGCCCACCTTAATCCACCAACTAAAAAGGAAAGCTAAAACTATAGTTGTCATTTACATTTCTTGCACACAAGACAAAAAATTAAATAAAAAAAAAAAGACACAAATCTCACTAAAATTTAGAATAGATGGAAAAAAAATAGAGTAATTCACCCGCTAAAATATTTAACTTTATCCCCTACACACCCTTCTGTTAACAATCCGTCCACTTCCGTTAATTTCTTTGGCGAAATAAATATTTTTTTTCCCAAACTTGCCTTCGCCTCCTCTTCGTCTTAGTCATCTCCCATACAAGATCTAGTTCTGGGCCTGCATCCCTAATTCCATAGCTAATCACATCCACATTTCCAATTCAAATTATATACAAAAAAAAAAAAAACATGCCTAATTTCGTTAAACTATCCTCAAAATTGATTAGTATTGTTCCGTATTTACAGTTCTATTATAGTTTATCCAGACTTTACAACAAACATGTGAAGCAAAAGGTAGTTCCATACACAATTGTATACAAAACACATAGAATCTAACAAAACTGGTACCGAATTACAAATAGAAAATCACCAGAAGAAAGAGGATTAGTTCAAACTCCCAACATGCATGTTGAACAGTGTGTGATGGCTGAGGCCAAGCCATAGGTACTAAACCACACCTAATAGCATAATATTGATTGTGGGAGTGAGGTGTGAGTAGAGAGAGATCGAAGGGAGATCAAAATATAACCTAGTGCAAAAGAGGAATGTCTGGAGTGGAATCTGGATATAATCTACATATCTTCGAATTGTAGGATTTGTACTCCAGTCGTCCAGTAATTTCCTTAAACCCCAGCATTGTGGATCGATTGTCTATACGATTTTTAGGTTTTTGGGTTGATCAATTGATCGAACGACTCAATCGATCGATCGACCCACTAGATTTTGTGGGCGTGTTAGGTTCGTGTAAGAGAGAAGGAGAAGAGAAGAGATCAATTAAAGAAGACAGAGAAGGGAGATCAAGTTTTCTACTAAAAAACCTAAGTGTGGAGCCTTTATATAGCTAAGGGAAAAGTAGTCATTCTAATCATTCCGTGTACTCCATCAGGACGTTTAAACCTTTTCGATAGGTGAAGGGGTCTTTTCATAGTTAAATTAGTTTAAGGGATGTCTGGGTGAAAGTGGTATAGTTAAGGAGGTGTCTAGGTGAATTACTCATAAAAGACAGTTTGCTTAATTAATTTTAGTCAAACTCAGTACCTTTCTTTTTTTGTTTGTTTCGCTGTTTTAGTGTGGTATATTTGAGTTTTCTCATGCTGAGACAAGAAATGACACAAATTTCATTCCCATAAATATAGCAATTACATGTTATTATTGGCTTTTTGGCGCAGAAGTATTTTACATAATCTTGGGTGTTGCCAAAGAGGCTAAAGGTGTCCCTTGATATTGGCAGCTATTTTCTTGTATCTTCAGTACGTTTTGACTGGGGTTTTACAAATACTTTATTTGGGGATCGGTCTTATTAGGCCAAAGAGAGCTATAGAGGGCAAGCCCCTACGTTAGAGAAGGCAAAAGAAGCTAATGCCTATTTGACATTGGAGCTGAAGAAGTGCAATACGAAGATAAGAGGGCTTCAGAAGCAAATAAGAGAGCTGAAGTTGTGGAGTGAGTCCTCAGAAGAGGAGGATGAGACGCTGCTTAAGAATATATTGTAAGACTAAAGAAGATCTCCTTTCACCCATAATGCAAACACAATGACACAATGGCGTGAATGCAAACACAATGACACAATGGCGTGGAGAATCAGTGTCATGATTGTGTTTGCGGTCTTCTTAAGTTTGGCAATTTATCCTTGAGCAATGTTTCATCCTCTTCTAAGTACTCACTTCACAGCTTCAGCTCTCTTATTTGCTTCTAAAGCCCTCTTATGTTCCTATTGGAGTTTTTCAGCTCCGATGTTCAATTGGCATTAGCTTCTTTAGCCTTCTCTAGAAGCTATGACTTGCCCCCGGGCAGCTCTCTTTGGCCTAATACGACTGATGTCCACTTGATGTAAATGTGAAACCCCAATCAAAACGTACTGAAGATGCAAGTAAATTGCTGCCTATATTCAAGGGACATCTTCAGACTCTTTGGCAAGGCCAAAGGTTATATAAATTACTTCAGTGCCAAAAGCCAATAATAACATGTAATTGCGGTATTTATGGGAATCAAACTTGTATCCTTTCTTGTCTCTATACGAGAAAACTTAGATATATCACTAAAACAATGAAACAGACATAAAAAGAAATGTACTTAGTTTGGCTGAAATTAAGCAAACTGCTTCCTTCCTTCTAAATTTTAGTGAGATTCATGCCTTTCCTTATTTAATTGTCTTGTGCGCAAGAATTGTCCTAGTTCCAATTTGGGACACACATGTTGGAGAGGTTATTTAGTGCTTCTAGAGCAACGTTCCGGAAGCTTTCCCCACCACAAACTTCACGAACTTTGGGCTGTCGCTTCGTCTTAATATTTAGTCTAGTTAATTTGGATTAATATTTTAAATACACTGAAAAAATTCAACGATAACTTTTATCCTTTTCGGTCCATGAAAATGGATTATATACGGTTCAAGTTGTCGATTTTGGGATCCTCTCTGGATCTACTAGAGCCATCTTACATATGTTGCAATCTTCTTGTTAAGATACTTCCCATGAGGTGGATGTGCCTATTTTATGTGTAGTAAACAAGCTGATATCAACACTTTTGGGCTTGACTTGTTTACAAATGTTTTTAAAGGAAATTAACTTAACTCGGCTCGTTATGGCCTCAACTCGTTTATGAGTGAGCTGAGTTCGGACACGTCAAAATTTCGCTCGGCTTAACTTTTCTCGTTTGCAACCCTACAAGTCGAAAATAAATGAAAGTTAAACGGTTCAGTGATAACTAGGTTGCCTTGCTCCACATCAAATTTTATTTTGATTTTGCACCAGCTTCTGTTTTTGCGAAAAGCTGAAAAATATATTTACGAAGTCATCAAATCAAAAGCCGAAGTCAAAGCTGGTTAATATATTTAATTGTGCTAACCATTTTATGAAACTTTGTCCATTCTTTTTTCTTTTCAAGTGTCGATCAACTTGAATCACTTGAAAAGTAAAAAAAAAAAGGGTAAATATTGAATGTTGTTCGACAAGACAGTCAAAGGTCTAAAATATTAGTATTCGACGCAAACAATAAACTTCATTGGTATATCGAAAATGGAATTTTGGTTTATACACTCATTATTTTTATTTTAAACAACAAAATTATAAAATATAAAATATATCGAGGGAAGAGGAGAGAATCCAATTAAAGGTTGAATGAAAAAACAAACACAAAAAAACCCCTAAACATTACCAGCCTGGTCCTCACCGCATCAAATAGGTATTGAACTACGCCACTGTTAGAGGACGTGGGATAAATATAACAAGCTTAATCTTCCTATAAGTCCTCTATATAAATATTAAACCTATCGGATAAATGAAATGCTACATACACAACCATCCAACCACAACCCAATTCACAACCCCTCACATACACGTGGGGCCCACACATAGTTATACATGAGGGATTGTGGATTGCGTTGTGGTTGGCGGTTGTGTACCTAATATTTTTGTTCAAATATTAGATTCCTTTCCATGAATCTTTAATCCCTAACAAACTAACCTTCGGATAAGTCCTTTATATAAATAACAAACCTATGGGATAAATGTAAAAGACTTGGTCTCCCCTTTTTTCTCCATAATAATAGAATCTTTAATCCCTAACAAATTTATCATCCTATTGGCCCTCTATATAAATATTGAACCTATGGGCTGTTGATAGAGAGAAGAACAAGCGAATGTCCTTTCCCTTCCCAAAAGTCAAGAAGCACGAGAGAGCTTTGTCATTCCTCTTGTTCTTTGTTTTCATATTATAGAAAGTGCTTCATTTGTCTTCCTAATTCACTACCTCAAACGCTGATCGGTTTTCATCATTAATTCCATGCATATCCGTGAAGCAGCACTTGACAGAGCTCAATGGAGAAAAAGGATTCATGTAGCCGACCCCAACAGATTGAAACATAAGGCTTAGTTTGGTTTGGTTTGGTATATTTGCTGCTCTCTTTTATACAGATTTTCAATATAAGGAAACTACTGGTTCTTGCCACTGCACAAAGCACTTGGCAAGGTAACTTTTCCTATCCCACCTTTTTACTTCATGATTTAATCGGGTTGTAGCAAATTTATTGGTGTTTTCAACTGTTTTTTTTTTGTGCTTGTCAATTATGTTTGAACTGGTTTATTTCAGCTGATTCGATCTAAAAACTACATTGTACTCACAAACACACACATTTATATGTTTTCTATCTACTAGCAGTAGAGCACGTGCATGTGAGGAACTGGTGTGGGGATTTTCCCTCGTACAATTGCCTATATATATATAGCACACAATCCATTGTTTAACTTGGACTGGATAATGGATTTTCTTGTTATTGGTTATGAAAAGGATGACCCTTTCTAACTACGACTCGAACATGAGGGAGACAACTCTATCTTTTCTCACACAGGTGAGCCAATGTGTTATACTGAATCCTTTGCAAATATGTAAAGGATTCGGCATAAGTATTTTGAATGATCTTAGATTTGTTAAAAGTATCTTACCTGTAGGACACTTGTTGCAATCTTCTAGACCATCAATTGTCGAGATTGAATGGATCCAACTTTTCTGAACTGCTGAGAAATTGGCGCAGAGAGAGGGAGAGAGCATAAGTGGAGATACAACTAATTCAGTGTAGAGCCCGTGTGGCCCAATTAGCCAAGCCTAGGCTACAAGCAAATTGACAAATCTTATGGGCCCAATTACACTTATAATTAATGTTGCCTCACCAGTTAGTCACAGGCAATGGATATTCGGTTCTGTGAGTATCATTATAGGGCTAGCCTTGGGCACAAGCCCACTAGGCAGCTGTTTAGGGCCTCCAATTTTAAGCCCAAAACTACGGTCCCCAATTTATTGGTTAGTAATAAACACTTCCTCTGTTTCTTGGAAAGAGTAGTGTATTCCGTTTTGAAATAAGTGTTTTGTTAAAAAGTTATAGTAGGTAAAAAAGTTGGTTCGTACATTTCTGTTTTGCCCATAAAAGTAGATTCTTGTTAAAGTTTAATGATGATTTCTCCATCAAAAGCAGTAATGAAAAGTGAGTATAAAAGTTGATGTGAAATAAGTATAACGGTGATACTTTTTTAATAAGTTGGAATTACGAAGTTACACACTTAAAAATGAACGGAGGGAGTATGATTTAGCGTGATATGTGGAGGGCTTTAACCTTGGGAACAATGGTTCAAATCTTTAAGGTTTTTTTTTTTTTTTTTTTATAGTTGGAATTAGTAGTTTTCACTTCTTTTAAGATTTTTTGTTTTTTTGGTTACAAATAGCTTGCCTCGAAATTCTTTCCCTCAGATCCTATGGCAGATAAGCCATGGATTATAAGCTTTTCTTCATTTTTTTTCAAGTTCAAAACCTAACTCCAATTTTTCAAAAATGTTATTGTCACATTTGCTTTGTAGAGTACCTTTTGTACAATACTTGATCCCTTTCGTACAGTATTTGCTCCAGTTTGTTAGAAAGGCATGCATGCCTATATAGGCTTCTAATCTTATATAGTTCCATTGTTACGTATTGAATGAAATCAATCAATTTCTAAAATCTCTTTAACCTAGCTAACTTTTATTCAGTTCTCACTAGGACATTTGAGTATTTGTTATCAAATTTTGTTATTTGACTTTTGACCTCACAAAAATGTCTAAATTGCTGAAATTTGCTTCAAATGATAAAAAAAAAAAAAAAAAAAAAACCCCTCAAGCATTCTCTTCTCTTACCATTACAAATGGGACTATCATCCAATTTTTTAAGATAAACTACGTCTTTCAGAACAATTATAAAACAAAGTTACATTTGTCAAGGTAGATCTACCATCTAGCTAACCTCTGAATTTAGTTATTTATTTAGATTAGCAAATAAGAAAATATAATAGTATGTTGATCTAATTTTAATTTCTAACCTACTAGCCTAAAATCCTGACTCCACACACACGTGTGTTTGTGAACTTAAATATATTGATCTATGTACGTCGGTATGCAAATTTACCTTTGTTTTGTGGATTATGTTTAATTATGTAACATGTAAAATATTATAGGGAAAAGAAATATTTTGGCACGGATATGAGATTAGTTTATTAGAAATTTAATTATGTTCCGGAAAGAAATCTACTTCTATAAAGCGTAAAAGGCCAAATGGGTATATAGAAATGGCGGGAGAACTATAATTTTATGTGCTCAAGCATATGAGTTTTCTCTTGCAGAGACACTGATTCGTTTGATTTCCATAAATACAACAATCACAAGTTATTATTGGCTTTTGGCGTCGAAGTACTTTATTTAATCTTTTGCCTTCCCAAAGAGGCTAAAGTGGTCCTTCGAATAACGGTAGCGGTTTACTTGTACCTTGCTAAACATACCAAAGATACAAGTAAACCGACACCATTATTTTTGGGACTTCTGTAGCATCCTTGGCAAGGCTAATGATTATGTGAAAAACTTCGACGCCAAAAGCCAATAATAACATGTAATTGCAGTATTTATGGGAATAAAACTTGTATCCTTTCTTGTCTCCGCAAGAAATACTAAGATATATCATTAAAACAGTGAAACAGACATAAAAAGAAATGTACTAAGTTTGGCTGAAATTAAGCATACAGTCTTTTTTTTTTCCCCATCTATTCTAAATTTTACTGAGGTTCATGCCTTTCTTTATTTAATTAGTTGTCTTATGTGCAAGAAATGTAAATGTCTAAATGACAGGCCTATCAAAAAATAAAAGAGAAATATTGTAAATGGCAGAAAAAGTTTTAACTTTCTTTTTTAACCATTTTCGTACTTTTTTTTTTCGACTTTCATCTATTCTTTCAACTTTTTTTCAACTTTCTCTGGCAATAGCGAGTTGCAGAGTAGGGAACCAAACTGGTTGCTTACTGGAGTTACGGGAGCACTCAGGAATATGCTAGACATAGAGACACATTGAAGAGGTTATTTAGTGCTTCTAGAGCAATGTTCCGGAATCTTACCATATGTGCCAATCTTCTTGTTAAGATACTTTTTTATGTAACAAAAAAAATTCATTAAATATCGAAATGTTGTTACAATGACTAATAGGAATAAGGAGAAAGCAAAAATGCTTAGTCCGAGACCCAAACCACGATTGGCAAGAAACCAATCAAAGAAACCCCTAAGGCCGAAGTCCACACCTATTGGGCAAAGCCCACACCCAATGGGCCACAATGCCCAAAATAGAAAAAATTAATAGCACCCGCAAAACCTAAAAACCCCAAGGCACCACACTGCAACTCGCCGCCAACCCCAGCCATGCGCGCTACCAACCAGCCTTGTGTCGCCGCCAAACGCCATCAAATAAACACCATCTGCAAGCCCAGAGCACCCCAAACACATCACGAGAACTTAGCCTTTAAGCATAAAACCGGAGTAGCCCAACAACCAACAACCGGTGGCCACGAGAGAATAACCCGCCACCACTGCCCACACCCAACCACCACAAACTCACCCAAAACTCAACATCCAACTCCAGACGCTGGACACCACAAGCCAAAAGGATGAGAGCCAAAAACCAAAGGATCCAATGTGCTGGCAGCCGGATCGATGGACCGTTAGGCAGAGGAGGGCCCAAACAACATTGCAGCCCACGCCGATCCGAACCAAGGATGAAAAAAGAAGCCCAGGTAGAAAGGGGATGGATGAGAGAGGAAGGAAGGGAGGGAGAGTGCCTAGCACCGCCATTGCTGCACCGCAACCCCCACCTGCAAAAAAGAAAGAAAAAAAGGAGAAAAGGAAGTGAGAGAGAGAGAGAGAGAGAGAGAGAGAGAGAGAGAGAGAGGCTGTGCCTCCCCCCTCTCCTCCCAAGCAAAAACCTAGATGACAGTTTTTTAAGTTCTAGAGAGAAGGTGGAGTGATTCTAGAGAGAAAGGGGGGGGGGGGGGGGGGGGGGGGGTGAGGGTTAATTTTTTTGTTTTTGTAAAGGCTACAATACACATCCTTTATTTGGATGTGTACGAAAGTTATGATTTTTTTTATAAAATTTTTGATTTTTTTTTTAATATAAGTGGCATATATATTGACTTGATGTCATCCTCACCTTTCTCCATTGCTTTGACAAAGTATTTTTAGAGAACGTGGGATAATTATAACCAAGTGAGATCGACTTAGTTTCCTTAAATTTTTCCACAACATTCGAATCTTTAATCCCCAACAAACAAACTTTCCTATAGTTCCTCTACATCCTCACCTTTCTCCGTGCTCTGAATAAATATTTTTAGAGGACATGGGATAACTATAACCAAGTGAGATTCACTTAGTATCCTTGAATTTCTCCACAACATTCGAATCTTAACAAACAAACTTTCCACTAGTTCATCTATATAAACATTAAAACCAGCTTTGTTATTCCTCTTGTTCTTTGTCCTCACAACATACCAAGTGCTTCATTACATTTAGACCAGTTGTATAACAAAGTTACATTTATCAGGGTAGATCTACCGTCTAGCTAACCTCTGACATTTAGTCCCTAACGTTCAACATTTGTACCAATCAAATACCAAGCCCAAACTCCATTACCCCAATCCATTAAAATGAGGGGTAAATCGTCTTTTCGCACAAGTAATTTTTTAAACAATTACTTTTAAAGGAATTGAAAAAAAAAGGGGATCTCCATCAAAAATTTGGGTTTCAAAATCTAAAATTTGAGTTTCAAATTTTTACCAAATTTTTTTGGAAGTGTCCATCCGGATTTTCTAACTTCACCAACTCCCACCCCCTTTAGATATGAACCCTACCCTTTTCTTTTCTTTGTTTTCCAATTTCTTTAAAACTAACCGTTTAAAAAATTACTTGTGTGAAAAGACGATTGTTACGCCTGGTTTTAACAGATTGGAGTAACGGAGTTTGGGCTAGGAAATTGCATGATTGGTACAAATGTTTAATGTTAGAGACTAAATATCAGCAGTTGATACTTTGGGAATGAAAATAACACGTGAGCCATACTTTGAGGACCAAAAAGGTAAATAAGTCCCAATAGATGATGTTGTAACTCGAAGTTCAATTTTATTTTTTTCTCTCGCCTCCTCAGTGATTCCCTTCTGACTTCATTCCCTATTTAGGCATCAAGAGTCATCGTCATCAGGAGTTGGCGCCTTGGTTTCGGTGGCTGCGTCCTAATTTCAATTGATGAGGTAAGTTTTCCTCTCTTTTTTGGTTCATCTTGAAACCCCAAATGCTCTAAATTCGTGACATTGGTTGCTCAAGTGCACAAAATAGAGTCTGCCTTCTTGCCCCATATGTGAAGGTGTAAGGCAATGAAATACCAATTTCAATCCTCCAATCATGATCCTCTTCACAAACTGGGCTCTCTTCTTCCTCCTAAGACTGGTTCAAAGGGTTTTTTTGAGTTTTGCAAACACCAAATCTTTATATTGCATTACTTGCATCTTTGAAATATTGCACGTTTTTATGAGAATGGAATGAAATCCATTGTGTTTTGTATTCTCTCTTTTTTACATCCCTACATGACTTTCCTGAGTTGTTTTAAAAAACAAATTGACTGTCGTGAGATTATTTATTTAGTTTGGTCAATGAATCATGATACTCTTCTCAAACAAAAAGAGTAGAGGATCGGATTGTCACAAGTGATGTCCCATGTATGTTTTTTGGTCAACTAATGCGCAAATCATAATGGTTTCAATGTTTTTTTTGTGTGCGTGTTTTTGTAAAAAATGTCATGCAAAGTGCCTTCAAGCACGGGCACGGGCACGGGCACGGGCATACCCTAGTAATGTTACGAAAAGAAATCTATTTCTATAAAGCGTAGAAGGCCAAATGGGTATATAGAAATGGCTGGAGAACTATAATTTTATGTGCCACAGGAGCAATTCTTCTACCGCTATTACTTTTTTTTTTTGGGTAAATTAGCTTGAAATAGAAAAAAGGATAACCGAATATACAGCCTACAAGGGGCATACCCCAGGAGGAAAAGAAAGAAAATAAAGAGAGGAAAATCTAAGACCTAAACGCAACAAAACAGATATCCAACTAAGCTCAAAGCACACTTCAAAGAAGCAACACAAAAACACCAAAACAAAAGAAAGACATGCGAGCCTCAAGAACTAAGTTCTTGAAGCCTTTAACTCCTTGATTTTCTCCTTAAGCTTTCTTTTGTTTTGATCTCTAGTGGATGAAGTAAAATCACCCACCCCCTGTGTCAAGGTATGTCGAGGTCCAATGAAATCGCCATCCAAGGGGATTCTTGGAGGCTCTCGAAACCGTGTAGATCGACGGAGAGCCACGGGAGGAGGCTCATTGTGAGAACTACCCTGACCATGGAGAATCGGGGTAGCTTCACAAGAAACAGCCTCGGTAACATCTAACTTTGACTCCTCCACAGCAGCGGAGGCACCCAAATCCTCACATTTCGCAAGGACATCAAACGCGTTTGTTGTAGGAGAGACATGGCTACACGAAGAGATGGCCACAGGCATGCCCGGAGTTTGAATTTTCCTCTTCACCACCTCTACCCAATCATCCTTACTTTCACTAATTACACTCCCTTCTGCATTTCGCTCATGAGCAACCAGGACATCTTGTCCTACTCTCTCCTTGGCCTTTTGCTCTTGAACAATTGGGACAACTTGTCCTACTCCCTCCTTGACTTTCCACACTGGAGGAGGAGAAACTTTGGGCTTATTAGTGCAGGTGTTAGTAGAATGGCCAAAGATCTTGCAGACACTGCAAGTTTGAGGTTTCCAAGGAACCTCCACTCTAATTTCGTATGGCTCTCCATAACCCAAATTCACTACAAAGGACTTGGGAATCTCCTTCGCCGCATCCACTTCAATACAAACTCTAGCGAATGTCAACCTGCTGTGATTCTGCGTGAAATCATCAAGATAAAGAGGGTTGCCAATGACACTAGCAATACTACTCAATCCATCCTCTGTCCATAATTCAAGGGGAACATTGAAGAATTTAACCCAGACTGGTACACTAGAGAAGACACTCTTAGTAAGATGCATCCCAGGATGCCATTTTTTAATCACAATATGTTTGCCTCTGCAAAAGTATGGACCATTCTCAAGAATGGAGTCCAACGTGCCTTCATCCCTAAAGTTGAACACAACAAATCCATTATCTAAGGTGACCACATCTTCAACATTAATTTTCCATACCCGTTGAGCCCAAGATCTAACTTGAAAATAGGACAGGCTTTTATCAACAAAATATCCCACAATTGCATGTTTCCATTTCAATGCCCCATCTTCAGAAATCTTAAGTGGAATCATGACTTGATTATTCTCATACTCTATCGGAAACCTCTTGAGGTGTTTACTTAGCTTAGCCTTCTTTACCTCATTATTGAGTAAAATCTGCCCATTTGTCCAAGCATTCAAGTTGGCTTCTCTGTCCAAGTTGTCGCTCTCAAGAGTTCTGGCAGTAGCAGCCACACACCAAGTCTGACCTTGGAGTGGTGTCGTGGTAGCTCCACCACTCGCAGTTGTCTTGACCGGGGTGCCAAGCTTCGGCCAAGAATCAGTAATGACCAAAGGCAATTGTAATTCTACCGCATCTACATTTTTTGCCACCACAGAAATATCATCTTCATCCTCAATGGAAACAAGTTCAACATCAGAGTAACCAAACGCGTTGTCTATTTGATCATGAAAGTCACGTAGGGTTAGTTTCGTAGCTAATTTCCGTTTACCCATGAACGACTTAGCAAATAGAGCTTTTGCTCAAATATTAACTCAAACAAGGGCCAGAGATGCACTTTTTACTCTAATGAATCTGGAGATGACACCTCAGTCACTAAAAAGATTTTATTTTTAAATGAACTAAAATGATCAATACAGGGAATTTGGTTTTAGAACTTACGCGAGAATCCACTTGCCATTGAGCAGAGTCAACGCCTCCGTAGGCGCCGGAGTAGGATTCTTAACCTCTAACTTCGTTATCAGCTCCACAATCTCCACCCTCATCTCACTTGTTGCCCTCAACCCACGATCGGTCCCGTAAAACAAATCCACCAGTTTTTTCTTCAACAACTCAATCTTTGTCGGGGTCGCTTCGATCGTCGGAATCGAGTGGTTACGGCTTTGTTCTTCGATCTTCTTCTTGTGGTTCGGTCTTCTTCTTCTGGTTCTTCTTCTTCGATGGTCTCCTTTTGGCCTTTTGGGGGCTACCGCTATTACTTGCAAGAGTTATATAGGCCACTCTAATTCTTTTCATAAAGAAAAACTGTACAACAAAACTAAACAAAACACAAAATTCGAAGGCAAGACTGTAGGCAAGACGCCAACAAAAATAACAACGAAAAATGTGATTAGATGTTCCCCTGTACTCTTAAGATTGGTGCCCAGTGCGTGAATACTTCGCCGGCAATACCACACAAGTTCCACCATCCCATTGTTGACAGTGCCACTTGAAACACATCAGCTCGCCCACCTTAATTAATCCATCAATTAATGAAAAAATAGATGAAAGTTGAAAAAAAAGTACTGTACGGAGGAATCGTAGGGTACGTAAATCAAGGATTAGTTGAATAGGAACGAGAATAGTGAATGATGAACTTGAAGGACTAATGGAGAAAATCTGGGGACGGGTGAAAAACAAGGCAAAAACAGTAAGGAAGACCATTGGTAGGATTTCGTCACCAACTAGAGCAAGAATCAAGTGCAACTTCTCTAGAAAGTGTTTCTCTCTCTAGAACTGCTCTTTGAATCCGCCTATTTGTTCTCCCCAAACGACCATAGAATGTCCTATTTATAGGCACACTCGAGCTCCCTTATGGGTCGAGTGGGCAAATAAACTTTGAACACGTGTCTCACAAAAAGTGCACGAATATTCCTCCGTACTGTTAGGCCGCGGTCCTTCAGGACATCCACGAGAGGGTCCTGTGGGTGCTACTCCACGAGTGTTCCCGCAGGTGTTACTCTGCGAGTGCCTCTCTATGACAAACCCTTGATCCTAGCCACCAAACGACAAAAATCTCCAGTAATCCTGAGAAATGGCGTGGTCAAGATCTGCTTGGTCTCGCTGTCGCCACTATCGAGCACGGTCAAGGCTCTACTTTGCCATCACCACATGAGTGGCATGGTCATGACCTTTCGTTTGTGCCAATACCGCAATCAAGTCTCTAAATGGCTCGCACTCAAGCCCTACCAAGTCGGCCAGGGGTAGAGCACATTGTCCGGTCAAATCATCTTTGTAGGGCCGACGTCTCTCTTCGTCGTGTCCCAAAATCTTGGGGAATCATAATTGATTCCTTCTTCATCGTCTCTCATCTTGAGACTCGAATGGTATAGGTCGTGTCATCGTCGGGTCGCCTCTTAATTTCGATTTGCGTGATAAAATGTCCCAATTATTTTTCCTTTGATTGTTTTGAGTCCAATGATATAATTGGATGATCTTTTTTAGTCTATGAAGGATGTCTTTCGGCCCTTTTCTTTGGAGAAAAATGTGTTGTTTTTCACCTTGTACTAAAACTGGGGGGAGGAGATTTTGATAGGATTGGAATTTCAATTTTCTCGCAATGCCATTATTACCTTGCGGCTGCGGGGGGCGGGGTTGTTTCTTTACTTAATTTTATTTATTGAAAATATGTACCAAACCAGGTCATGGGTCCAGCGGTTTTGGGCATATCCGGGATAGGTCCCCCCAGATCCACTAGTCTAAGCCAGCACCACGATTGGGCTTCCAGGGTTCCCCACCTCCGGGATTGGGCCATTGGGATTTGATCTGCCCGGGATTGGGCTCCACTAGGATTTGGCCTCCCGGGAATGGTCCACTCGGGATTTGCCCTCCCGGGATTAGGCTACACCGGGATTGGGTCGCCCGGTATTTGGCTCTTCCGGGTCCAAGGTCCATGCGGCTAGAGGGTGTCCGTCTCCCGGAGGTGGGTTTCCTGTCTTGACCAACAACTTTCACTTTAGTCATCAAATTATGATCCATATTTTCCACGTGTCTTGCTTTCTCGAGTGTCACGTGTTTGGGATATTTTTACCCATCTACAAGTACGGAAAAAGCTTAAAAAGAAAGTTAAAACTATTTTTGTCATTTAATTTCTTGCACAGAAGACAAATAATTAAATAAAAAAGACACGATTCTCACTAAAATTTAGAATAGATGGTAAAAAAAGAAAGTTTGCTTCATTTCAGCCAAACTCAGTACATCTCTTTTTATGTCTGTATCATTTTTTAGTGAAATATCTGAGTTTTCCCTTGGTTAGACAAGAAAGGATACAAGTTTGATTCCCATAATAATATAGCAAAAGTATTTTATATAATCTTTGGCCTTGCCAAATAGGCTAAAGGGGTGCCTCAAATATTGGTATCAATTTATTTGTATCTTTAGTACGTTTTGATTGGGGTTTTACACTTACTTTACTTGGGGATTAGTCTCGTTAGGCCGAAGAGAGCTGTAGGGGGGACAAGTCCCCGCGTCTAGAGAAGGCCGATGAAGCTAACGCCTGTTTAACATTGGAGCTGAAGAAGTGTAATAATAAGATAAGAGGGCTTCATAAGCAAATAGGAGAGCTGAAGCCAATTATTTCACCCACAGATAATGACACTGATTCTCCCATTTTTTTTAGCTTGAATTGAATGAAAAATGGGAGAAGTAGTGTCATTGTGTTTGGGTGAAAGGAAGTCTTCTTTAGTCCAGCAATTTATCCTTAAGCAGCGTTTCATCCTCCTCTTCTGAGGACTCACTCCGCAACTTCAACTCTCTTATTTGCTTCTGAAGCCCTCTTGTCTTCTTGTTACACTTCTTCAGCTCCGATGTTAAATGGGCATTAGCTTCTTCGGCCTTCTCTAGACGTTGGGATCGGACTTGCCCCTCACAGCTTTCTTTGGCCTAATGAGACCGATCCCTAGGTAAAGTACGTGCAAGACCCCGTTCAAAATGTACTCATACAAGTAAATTGCTGCCAATATTCGAGGGATACGTTTAGCCTCTTTCACAAGGCCAAATAATATATAAAATACTTAGGCACCAAAAGCCAATAATAACATGAAATTGCTTTATTTATGGGAATCAAATTTGTAACCCTTTGTGTCTAGCCAAGAGAATAATTAGATATATCACTAACATATTGTAACAGACATAAAAAGAAATGTACTGAGTTTGCCTGAAATTAAGCAAACTGTCTCTTTTCTCCTTCTATTCTAAATTTTAGTGAGATTCATGTCTTTTTTTTTATTTCTTGTGCGCAAGAAATGTAAATGGCAGAAATAGTTTTAACTCTTTTTTTTTTCTTTTAGCTATTTCCGTAAATTTTTTTTCAACTTTAGTCTATTCTTTAAACTTTTTTTTTAGCTATTTCCGTACTTTTTTTTTTATTTCTTGTGCGCAAGAAATGTACTGTAAATGGCAGAAATAATTTTAACTCTTTTTTTTTTTTTATAGCTATTTCCGTACTCTTTTTTTTTCAACTTTAGTCTATTCTTTAAACTCCGGCGATAGCTAGCGTGTTGCCGAGTAGGGAACGGAACTGGAGTTACTGAAGCACTAGGGAGTACGCTAGATATAAACCCGTTCCAATTTGGGACACACATATTGGAGAGGTTATTTAGTACTTCTGGGGCAATGTTCTGGAAGCTTTCCCCACAACACACTTTGGGCTGTTCCTTCATCTTAAATATTGGTTCGGTGTAAGTTTCCTTGCGCATAGCATTTCTCAATCATAAAAGCCTTATGAAGCGTCCAAATTCAATCAACACCTGGGTTTGGATAAAGATTGAGGATGCATTATATTGTTTTTATCTGCCTGTTCCAAAATCGATCAGCAACCAGCTTCAGATAAAGATTTTTTTTTGAAAGGCAAAAGAAATTTTATTTAATTTTTGAAATTGAAAAGGATGCCTTGATTGTATCCACCTTGTTTGTTCTCAACATAATCGGTTCCGAAGGTTGTGAGGGCAAAAGAAATTCGATCATTTCTGAACGAGCCGAGTTCGAGCTTGAGTTTTCAGCTTTCTTTCAATATATTCTTGAATTTTTCTTATCCTGTTCCTCCTTGCGTTGATCTTTCTTTATTTTTCCATTATTGCAACCGAAGCCATAATATAGAAATTAAATAAAGATGGAGTGAAATAAAACAACAAAAAAATTGATCAAGGATAGTAGTACAATTAATAAATTTGTCACACTACTGTCTTACTCCCTCCGTTCCTAAATGACAGTCTCACTCTCTCTCTTACCATTTTTCAAATAAAAAAAATGAAGTACTTCCATATATAATTTTTTTAAATTTTTTTGCACCGAATTAAAGTACTCGATTAGTACTTTAATTTGGTGTGAAAAAATTCGGAAAATTATACACGGAAGTACGTAATTTTTTTATTTAAAAAATGACACGACTTTTCGTAATGGACTATCATTTAGGAACGGAGGGAGTACATAAGCTTCCTGCTTCACACAATAAACAGTGGTACAATCTTGTAGCTGTTATGATCGGGCTGCTAACCATCCTTTGGAAAGACAAAGAAGCTATTTCTTAAAGTGGAATTTGATGCAATCTTGGCCCAATATGCTGTACTTTTGATGTACCCTTACATAACACCAAGCAAGAGGAGTCGTGATCGCACTTTATCTATTAAGAAAGGACCTTATTCACACATAGTGACAGAGCTAGTTTTTATCTCAACGTATACTTAGGCAAAGTTTTCCAAAAAATTTTATGTAGAATCCCATAAAATCACAACTTGCTAAAATCACCCTTCTTTCCCGTTAGCTAAAATCACCCTTTGCTAAAATCTCCAGCCTTTGCTAATTTTACCATTTTGCCCTTAACAAAAACAAAACAAAACAAAAGCGGGTTCCAGAGAGAGAGACGAACAGGCATTCCATCGAAGAAGGAGAAGCTACGGCCAAATCGGTCAACTCTTAGCCCAGTAAACTCCTTCACACAAGCACCCAGCGACGATATACACAAAGGAGTTGGGGGAAATCTACAGTTTGAGGTCATAACAATAGGGCTTCCATGAGTGTGTTGCTAAAAGAAACAAAATCAAAGGTCTAACAAAGCGTAACAGTCCGAAAAAAACACTGTTGGGGTAGATAGGGGTTTTACCTGATCGAGGAGTGTGCCTTTGCAGCCGTGTGAGATGGTCGCAGGTAGTGCTTCTGTTTGCCAGGTACGGGAGATGGTCGGAAAGGTTTGAATCGGGAGTTGGGTCCGCTGGCGTTGGGGCGAGAGAGAGAGAGAGAGAGAGAGAGAAGGGGAGGGGAGGGGAGGGGAGGTCGGCTATGTAGAGCTCGAAGGAGTAGATAACGTTTAGGGTTTTGGCTTATTTTGGACGGGGGTGAAATGGTAATTTCGGGTGATGTCCTTTTTCCTTGTTTATTAACTACTGATTTTATGTTTGCCTCATTTTAGCAAATGAGGTGAGGAGTAGCTAAAATCAGAACTTTTAGTTTTTGAAAAACTGAGCCTAATTATTACATGTTTATGTATAGAATCTTTTATTTCCAATCTAATACATTTGTACATTGAAATCTAGCTTAGTGCATTAAAAGTAATTGATTCGTTTTGTTGTATTCGTTTAGGCTACTACAACACTCACATGCTTATTTTTTAGAGAAAATTTAGAAATGGTCCCTCTAGTTTGTATGAAGTCTCAATTTCGTCCCTATAGTAGTGATTGTGTCAATTTTAACCTTGTAATATGCATTTTGTCTTAATTTAGTCCCTATCTCTCACAACGTCAATGAAACAAATAGAATTCAAGGGTAAAATTGTCATTTTTTTTCTATTGAGGGGCTAAATTAAAATTTCATACAAACTAGAGGGACTATTTCTAAAATTTTACTTTTTTACTTTTGCTTCTACAAACTAAGATAGAAAATGTCATATGCGGTATATTTGCTACCTCATTTACTTTTTTTATTGGATAATCGAAATACATTGAGAAAATTAGTATTCTTATTGCATATTAAAAATATATTACTAGGAAATTTAAAAATCATGTACTAATTACCGTTAAGGTACCGAGACAATTAACTACCCTAAAGTCTAGGTGGAAACTAATGTTACAATATTGCCCTTAAAGCTTCCGTATTTGCCTCGCAAGCCCACCCATTTCGTTTAATAAAGGAAAATTCTACCCGCCACATCAGCCTTGCTGCGGAAGTTCAAAAAACCTACACGAAATCGTCACATATGTAACTCGTTTAGTTAGGTATTAATTTAATACCTTAACTAATTTCGGAGCCCTGAAGGTAACGACCGTGCATGTTTGAAATGACTGGCCTCTATGGGGTTCGATCGACTAATTTCAAAGCCTTGAAGGTAAAACATATCTCATTTTGTCTTTTTCTTTTTTTTGTATATGATGGACTATGTTTTTAAGTAAACAAGGTGCATGAGTTTATTTAATTTTTTTTCGATTGATCTTATTTTCCGTTATAAAGATACATGATAAAACATAACACAATTATGAACTACAGTATATGTCCGTGGAAACATAGCCATGACAGTCACCATTATTTCACCATTACTCCCACCACCACCACCAAAACCAGTAGAAAAAATTTAGAATTTCTCGAACTTTTTATATTGAGAATATTTTGTAGGTTATAAGTCATCGCTTATAACCAAAATTACCACCTCTGCAACTACCAAAAATACGTTAAGAATATTCTCGATTCAAAAAGTTGACAATTCTAATTTTTAAAATTCGCCACGCCCTACTACAACCAAAACCTATTGAGAATGTTCTGAGATTTTCTCAAGATAAAAGGATTGGTGATATTCTCAATGTTATAATTCAACGTCAACACTTCACAACAACCATCTCTACCGCCACCAAAACACACTGATAATCTTCTCTATCCTACAATTTGGATCTTTTGTTTTCTTCAGATTTTCTGTGGACAATATTTCTCTATAAATAGTTCCCCTCGAGACGCAATCATGAATTTGTTAGAGGGTTAATTTCGTTCTTGGCAAATGAGTTGTTGTTCTGATGAAAATGTTCCCCTTGGGGAAGAAATCAGCTCCATGAACAAGGCGATTATCTCTCTAGCAATTTGTCTTGAACTACTGAAATGGTATTTGCCATTTGCGACGAACATTGCAAAAGGAAACGGTGATCTCGTCGTCCTAGTTTTTTTTCAATTTGTGGTGGATATTTTGTTAGCCGTGACCCTCCATCCTGTTGGCATCGGTGATTCTTACTTTCTTCAAAGTATACTTGAAGCTTGTAATGACACATGCAAAGAAGGATGAGTTCGGTTGATCTCATTGTTGTTGTTCAATGACATTTTGAAAACAACCAGCCCACAATGAGATCGAACTTGTCGTTCTTGGTCTATGTCATCACAAGCTTCAGGTAAAATTTGAAGAAAGTAACTAAGTAAGAATCACCGATGCCAATAGGATGGATGCTTATGGATCGCAGAATATCCACCAACACGAACGACTATGAAATCACTGTTTTCTTTTGCAATGTTCATCAAGAATGGCAAAAACCACTTCACAATTTCAAGAAAAATTGCTAGGGAGATGATCGTCTTGTTGATCTCCAGGGGGAACATTTTCATCCAAATGACAACTCACTACAACAAAAATGAGAAACCGTGACGAAATTGTGGTGACGAAATTAATTTTTGTCTCCTATTTGACTATTTTCGTCACTAATATGTTCCCTCTACATCTTTTTGGTGACGAAAATATTTTCGTCACTAATATGCTCCCTCCACATCTTTTTGGTGACGAAAATATTTTTTCCGTCACTAATGTGTTCCCTCCACATCTTTTTGGTGACGAAAATATTTTTTCGTCACTAATGTGTTCCCTCCACATCTTGTTGGTGACGAAAATATTTTTTTCGTCACTAATGTGTTCCCTCCACATCTTTTTGGTGACGAAAATATTTTTTCGTCACTAATGTGTTCCCTCCATTTACTCCACGAAAACTAATTTTCCTTATATATTTAATCATTTTCTCGTAAAAATTTGCCTCGATCGGGTTTAGAAAGCTTCTTAATTATCAAGACACAATTTCATTAACAAAAATATTTTTTTTTTGTCTGATCAATTGTGTAGCGATAGCTCCCCAACCGGCCCCACCCCCCATTCCCCCAATACCCTTCCCCATTTCGGCTGAACTTTCTTTTTCTTTTTTCTTTTTCTGTTTTTTCTTTTTTCTTTTTGCTTTTAAATTTATTTATTTACATTTGCAAGTAAATTATTTTTTTTTCTTTTTCTGTTTTTTCTTTATTTTTTCTTTTAACTTTATTTATTAATTTGTCTTAACAATGAATAATATAAAAAAAAAGCTTCTAAAAGTGAATAATATTACAATCATGTTTAAAAGTAAATAAATAAAAAAAGTAATTAGCGCCACATAAAGTAATATAAATAAAGTAAATAAAGGAATTAATATAATTAATATAAATAATATATTAGAGGGTAATTAAAAGAGGGAAGGAAAGGCAATCATATTACAATCACGTTTTAATGTGTCTAAATATTACAATCACGTTGACAATATTACAATCACAAGTTGCAAGACAAGTTGCAGGATCACAAGTTGCAAGATCACAAGTTGCAAGATCACAAGATCACAAGTTGCAGGATCACAAGTGCGTGCAAAATATTAAGAAAAAGATTAAATAATTAAGAAAAAGATGTAAATACAAAATATTAAATAAATAAAAAACAAAAAATATAAATAAATAAATAAATTAAAAGATAAAAAAGATATTAATGAAAGAGATAAATAAATAATTAAATAAAAATTGAATTAAATTAAAGAATTGAATTAAATAAATAATTAAATGAATTAAATAATTAATTTAATTTATATAAAGAAATGAAATGATATAAATAAAGTAAATAAGGTAATTAAAGGAAATAAAGTAATATAAATAAAGTAATTATAGGAATTAAAGTAATATAAATAAATAAATTAATTAAAAGATAAAAAAGATATTAATGAAAGATATAAATAAATAATTAAATAAAAATTGAATTAAATTAAAGAATTGAATTAAATAAATAATTAAATGAATTAAATAATTAATTTAATTTATATAAAGAAATGAAATGATATAAATAAAGTAAATAAGGTAATTAAAGGAAATAAAGTAATATAAATAAAGTAATTATAGGAATTAAAGTAATATAAATAAATAAATAAATTAAAAGATAAAAAAGATATTAATGAAAGATATAAATAAATAATTAAATAAAAATTGAATTAAATTAAAGAATTGAATTAAATAAATAATTAAATTAATTAATTTAATTTATATAAAGAAATGAAATGATATAAATAAAGTAAATAAGGTAATTAAAGGAAATAAAGTAATATAAATAAAGTAATTATAGGAATTAAAGTAATATAAATAAATAAATTAAAGTAATTAAAGGAATTAAAGTAATATAAACAAAGTAATATAAATGAATTAATATAAATAATAAAGTAATTAAAGGAATTAAAGTAATTTAAATAAATTAAGTAAAGTAATTAAATGAATTAAAGTAATATAAATGAATTAATCCGGTTTGTATAGTATAAATATTAAAAAGGTGCTTATATAACATGATGGCTTGCCTGTCTAAGTTGGTTCGCGCGCGCCCGCGCACAGGGGAGGTCTCCGGTTCGATTCCCAGGAGGAGCAGACTTCACAATTTTCAGCAGCGCCATGTCATCCGCCACCTCAGCGCCACGCAGGCGACACGTCAGGCGCCACGTCAGCCGCCACCTCAGCGACACGCGGGCGCCACGTCAGCAGCTACCTCATCAATTTCTGTCACCTTCATCACAGTTAGTGACGAAAAATTTCGTCACCAAAATTTAGTATAGGTGACGAAACAATATTTTCGTCACCCAATTTCTGTCACGTTAGTGACGAAAAATTTCGTCACCAAAATTTAGTATAGGTGACGAAACAATAATTTCGTCACCAAGTGACTTTCGGAGACAACCTATAGGTGACAAAACTATTTTTCGTCACCAAGACTATCAGAGACAAAAACCATGCTTTTGGTGACGATTTCATTCGTCTCCAATGACCAAATTTCTTGTAGTGACTCATTTGCCATGAGCGAAATCAACCAACCAACAAATTCAAGATTGCGTATGGAGGGGGACTATTTATAGGGAATTATTGGCCTCAGAAAATCTCGGATAGAAATCCCACCGGCCAAATCATCTACAATAGATTATCTTTGAATTGAGTTTTTCCTTATGAAATTTTTTATTCAATACTTTTGACTTCAATTTTTTTTTTCGATTGAAAATATACTCAACATAATTTTGTTAGTGGTGGTTTTGAAATGGTGACTGTAAAGTTTTAGCATTGAAAATATTCTCATGTTTTAGTGTTTTTTTGGATTGAAAATATTCTCAACATATTTTTGTTAGTGGTGGTTTTGAAATGGCCGTGACTGCTAATTTTAGCATTAGAATATTCTCAATCTATTTTGGTATTTTTTTGGATTGAGAATATTCTCAAAATATTTTTGTATTAATTTTTGCATTGAGAATATTCATCTCAATATGTTTTGCTGTGTTTTGTTGGATTGAAACTATTCTCAACGTATTTTGGCTAGAGGTGGTTTTGAAATGGTGACTGTAAATTTTAGTATCGAGAATATTCTCAATGTACGTGTTTTGGTAGTATTCGAGATGGTCGTTGTGAAGTGATGATGTTGAATTTTAACATTGAGAATATTATCAATCTTTTAATCTTGAGACATTCTCAGAATCTTCTCAATGTGTTTTGGTGGTAGTAGGGTGGCGAATTTAAAAAATTTATAGTCTCGTGACAATTCTTGATATATATTTTCGGAAGTAGAGGTGGTTATTTAAGGGTATAAGCGACGAAATATAACCCACAAGAAATTCTTAATAAAAATAGTTTTAGAAATTCTCTATTTTTTCTACTTGTTTTGGTGGCGTTTGGTATCAATTTAACTAAGCTTTTTTTTTTTTTTTTTTATCGTCATGGCAATTTTCCAACGGACATGTACCGTAGTTCATTTTGGTGTTACGTTTAAATATCATGTATCTTTATAAAGGAAAATTAGTTCAATAGAAAAAAATTAACTCATGTACGGTATTTACTTAAAAACATAGTCCATCATATACAAACAAAATGACAAAATGAGATGATTGTGCAATGATTAAAGCACATGTACTTGATTGTGCAATGATATGGCTTTTTTTAGGTTAGTGGAATGAAGTGGTTTTTTTGTTGGTTTTTTGTGGGGTTTTTTTAGTGGAATGAAGTAGTTTTTAATTTAAAACAAAACTAGTTTTTTGTTAGTGGAACATGGCCTAAATTCTTAAACTAATACACAACCCAAAAGGTTGGAAAAGTGGGCATGGGAAAGCTATAAGTGCTCGACTATGAGGTTATATGTTTCCACGGAGGCCATCCATCCCAAACCTTAAAGTCACTGCTCGGAGTTATGCATTGTCGTTACTTTTAGGGCTTTGAAATTAGTGGATCGATTCCAACGGAGACCAAATGTCCCAAAATTGGGGCCACTAGGGTTATGCATAATCGTTAGTTTCAGGGCTTCGAAATTAGTCAAAGTGTGCGCAAGCTGGCCCAGACATCTTGGTGTTATAAAAAAAAAAGCTATGCTAAATTGATACCTACCGATTGAATTAACGAGCTATGTATGTGATGAGTTCCTGTAGGTTTTTGGAACTTCAACAGCAAGACTGATAAGGGCTGGAGCAAGAACTTTAGGTTAGCAGGGTTAATAATTAGATTTATATGCAAGTTATTTTTTCTATTTGTTCATGCAAAAAAAGAACTAAATTAAGAGGTTAACTATAATATAGATATATAGCGATACATATAATATTTTTGCTATATAATTGGTCCCAATGACTTATTATATTTCAAAAATAATGTACGATAGTCTCATTTGTAATACTATCAACTCTGGAAAAGAAGTAAAAACTTGAGATTTCTATGAATTTTAAGCAAGTTGGGACAATTTAAGAAATTTTTTAGGGGTCAAAATTGTAAAATTTAGCTCCAAACTATTAAAAATCCTTGTGAAAAATCAAGTGAGAGGGATCACTTTCCCCTCTTGCCCCTTCATGGCTCCACCCATGAGGCTGATGTGGCAGGTAGAATTCTCCTCGCCAAACGAAATGGATGGGTTTGCGAGGCAAATATAGAAGCTATTAATTGTAAAATTAATAACGTTTCCAAAATTTGGTGCATTACAGTTATATTAATATGCAGAGGTTGTGTTCATGCGTCATTATGTAGCTACCGTGGTCGTTAAAATGTTTGAAGACTAATATAAAGTGATCATGTATTTGTCAAAATTTAATGAACTTGTATTTTTAACATGAGTGGTCTTATCCTTGAGCTCCAAAATAATTACACTATCCTCATGTTTCAATGCACTCAATACCTAAAAAACTTTCTACTGTAATATTCAAGAGTGTTCCATTTATTAATCATACAAAATTACAAGATACCTGGACATTATGGAATAATTTTTTCCTTTTAATACGATACCAAGACATTTATCAAAGGGGTTGCTTTTCCAATTTTTTTTACTCTGTCCCATGCTATTTTTCCATTTTCGATGATCGTGCAAGTTTTCAATTGGTTACATATTTTAAGATTGATCTCCAACCATGCAATATGGATGTTGTTTGAGAGATATAAGTAATTTAAAAACGGTAAAAAATAGAATAACGGCTGTAGACACCCCGATTTTGACCCGAGAAACTTATCAAGCATCCCCGATGATGAAAATGTCCGATAAGAGCACGCGAAGCTTGATTGTGAACTTGGAAACCCCTCCTAAACCCCTCCAAAATAAACCCAAACCTACACCACCTTCTAGTACATTCAAAACCCTCTTTTTTGATATATAATATGTCCCAATCCATTTTGAAATGAGGGAGATATGTCCATTTTACCGAAACGATTCATTCTTCCGACCTTCTGAGGGTAAAATGGTCACACATTTTGATGTACAAATCATCTTGGGTTAAAACTACTTGGGTTAGAAAGTAGACCTTTCAAGCTTTCCAACGCTTCAAACCATGCACAAAACGGAGTTCGGTAGCACCCGGAATGGCCCCGCGAAGTTTGAAATTTTGTGCTGTCTCGCCATCCAGGCGCCTGGATTCACCTATTCCAGGCGCCTGGACTCTCTCCAGGTACTTGCTGCCCAAGGTCAAGTGAGTGGGGAGGAGCGTCTTGAGGATCTTTCAGGGATTTTTCTGTAGAAATCTGTTGGATGTATTGGAGGGAAAATAAGGTAGCACTACTTGACCCCTAAGATGGTCCTCTAAGGGTTCAAGTGGCCCTTTTTGGACCTTGCCTTGCCTATTTATACCACCTCTCTTCCTCCATTTCAGAGGACCAATTCTCCCTCCTTCCCTTACTGTTATGCTGCTGGAAAATTTCCAGAAACTCCACCCCCAACTGATCCCTCTCAATCCCATTCATTTTCAACCCCAAAAACCACCTTCTTGCCCCATTAACCCATCATCCATTCACTCCCATCAACCAAACTCCATCAAAGCACTCACAAACTACCCTTTGTTGCTCCGTAAACTCAAAAATCAGTAGCTACACTTCCATAAAACCCACTCAAAAAGCCATTTCAAGTTCATTGATCAAGCCAAAAAGGTAGTATTTTCTACCAAAATGCCCAAGTAGGCCCTGAGGGGACCCAACCAAGTTCTCACTGATCTTCTATATCAGTAGAGGGCTTGAAAGGGGTTTGAAAATCATCAAGAAAAGAATCTGTTTTGAGTATCAATACTCAATCCAGGCGCCTGGATCATCACTTTCCAGGCGCCTGCATTGAGTCCAGGCGCCTGGATTCACTCAATGTAGGCGCCTGGATTCTCTCCTCTTGGTCATGTTTTCCACTTTCTTCTGCATTTAGTCAGTTTAGGTACATTATTTACTTGCATTAATTTTAAATAATCATATCTCATGTTCTAATTTGCATCACCTTTGAAATGAGTCTTGTACATGCTATTACATTATCAAATCATCCAAAATCAAGCCACTTTTAAAGTTCATATCATGCCTTTGAGTTGAGCTTGAGGTTCATGTTTGCTACTGTTTTGCCAAACATCGTTTAGAAGTGTATGTGAATTGGTTAAAGGCATTACATTTGGTGCTTGCTGTGAAAAATGGAGTTCTGAGTTTGCTGTCTGTAGGCCATCCAGGCGCCTGGATTGGCCTATTCCAGGCGCCTGCATTCAATCCAGGCGCCTGGATCTGCTTAATCCGGGTGCCCAAATTGCCATCCAGGTGTGACATGTTTGATGCTTGTGATCATTTTCTGAAACTTCTCATGGCAGTTTGGGTGAAATTTAGCATAGTTTTAGCACTGAATACACTTGTATTATCCACACATAGCATTTTGCACAAGCATCCACATACATTCCATTGATCTTTTTGATACATTTTCGAGTTTTCACACGAATATGTGTTCAAAGTCCATTCAAACGACATTTTCAAAATCCTTAAAGCATTGAGTAGAGACCGGCAATCGTGCCGGGCGAGAGGGGTGCTTTGAATTCCTTCCCCTCTCGTAACCTAGCTCCCGGACCCGAGAAATCTCAATAAAAGCAGACCAGTGAAACATTTTTTATTCCAAGGGCAAAAGAGTCATTTTTCAAAAGGTTTCTCGGGTATAGTCCTTAAACTCGGGTGGCGACTCCATTCAATCAATCAAAATCATTTTCTCAAACCAAACTTCGATTTCTCAATCCAAATCGTAACCAATTTCATGGGCATTCCCGCGGGGTGTTCACAACGGCCAAACAAATTGGGACGGAGGGAGTAATATATTTGTGGTATGGAGTGTAATGAAAATTTTAATTTTCTCCCTGTATTTTGATTATTCAAAAAAATATGAGGTAAGAAATATATTATGCATGTTTCTTTTTATTTTTATCTCCAAAAATAACACCAAAAAGTTTAATTTTAGAAATAGTCCCTCTAGTTTGCCTGAAATCTCAATTTAGTCCCTCTGGAGAGAAAATGATGATTTTGCCCTTGAATTTTGTTTTTCCATTGATGTGGTTCGCTAGAGAGACCAAATTGGGACGAAATGTATGTTGTAAGGCTAAAATCGACACAATTAATACTAGAGAGGCGATATTGAGACTTCATATAAACTAGAAGGACCCTTTTAAAATTTGTCCTATTTTATTTTATTATTTTTTAAATTAAGAAAGAGGGGTGGTGCCTTCGGAAATGTAGACACAAGTTGTGCATGGCTAACTGGCGACTACTAGCGATTCCTATTTTACAAAGATGAGTTGCAACCTACAATCTTAATTGATAAAATGAAAATTTGAAGTTAGCTCACCTTCGTTGGGTAGGAAATCTTTTGTCCTGGCCTAGCCATTGTAGCACGTGTGCACCAGTGGGGTGCCTATAATATAAGTGGCATATATGTTGACATCACCTTTCTTCATTGCTTTGACAAAGTATATATTTTTAGAGAACGTGGGATAACAATAAGAAAATGAGATTGACTTATTAGTATCCTATAATTTCTCCACAACATTCGAATCTTTAATCCCCAACAAACAAACTTTCCTATAGTTCCTCTAAATCCTCACATCTCTCCGCTTTGACAAAGTATTTTTAGAAAACGAGGGATAATTGTAACCAATTGAGATCGACTTAGTCTCCTTAGAATTTCTCCATAACATTCGAATCTTTAATCCCTAACAAACAAACATTCCTATAGTTCCTCTATATATGTAAACATTAATTAAACCTATATGAGGTGTTGATACATAGGGGTGCACACGGTCCGGATTGGACCGGTTCTCTAGAAATGCAGTAACCGGACCATTTCGACCGGTTCTAGAAAATCAAGAACTAAAACCTAACCAATATACATGTAAAACCTGTCCAGATCCAAACCACAAGATCAGACCGGTTTTGGTTCGGTTCCGGTTCTACCCGATTAAGAAACACTTTATCACAACACATGAATTAAAAAAAATAGGAAGAAGATCAAGATTAGAGAATAAGAGAATTGGGGTATTTGAGTTTTCCTTTGAGTAGGCAGTAGCAATCTCGTGAAATTAGGGTGGAACATAAAAAATTGAAATTGGTATTATTAGGTTATAGTAATATATATTGAAAAACTTCTTAAAAAAATAGACTTTTACGGCAACATTCTATAGGGTTGTTTTCCTATGATGCATACAACATAGGAAGAAATAAAAAAAAACACGGTCAATAATCAATTTTAGCAAATCATACCTACTAAGTAATGTATTAGCAGGTTATTATAGTAGCCGATCAAAAAAAAAAAAAAGTAAGTTATAGTATTATATATTGAAAACCTCTTAAAAAATAGTTTTTTACTTTAAATAGACATAAAGAAAACTACATTACTAGAAAAAAATTATTTACTTACCAAATCAAGATACATGATTTGTAAATGTAAAATTAATATATATATATATATATATATATATATATATATATATATATATAGAGGAACTCTCTAGTCCGGGACCCTTGGGTCCGGATCTCATAGTTCCGGATCAAATTTTCATGATCCGAACCGTCCAATGTGTTCAAAAGGTGTTTTCCAAGGTCCACGCGGGAAATCTTCAAAAACAAATACCGGGAAGGGCTTGATCCACGCAATTTTGTAAATATGCAGTTTTTGCGAAAAACTGCGTGGATCAACCCCTTCCCGGTATTTTTTTTTTAAGATTTCCCGCGTGGACCTTGGAAAACACCTTTTGAACACATTGGACGGCTCGGATCGTCAAAAAATTATCGGGAAGTGCTTCAAAACGCTTCAATCTGGGATTTCCGGGATCCTTGACAGGATCCTCCCCGTATATATATATATATATATATATATATATATATATATATATATATATATATATATATATATATATACATACATACAGTCCACTTCCGGTCAGGGATCCCAAATTTTTAAAAAATCCGGACCTCATTGATCCCGATCGAATTTCGATGATCCGAACCGTCCAATGTGTTTAAAAGGTGTTTTTTACGGAGCCGGATTTTTTTTCAACTTGGCAAGGTGAGTATTCTCCAATCTCAACCTTTTATTTTACGATTTAGTCAATCTTAGTAAATTTATTGGTGTTTGAACTGTTTTTCTTCTCATTCGATCCGAAACTTTGACCTAGCTGACTTTATTTCTCATTATTGAGTATTTTTAGGCAAATTTGATATTTTGAACTACAAAAAAATGTCTAAATTGCTGAAGATTACTTCAAATGAATAAAAACGTCAAGCATTCTCTTCTACTTGATACAACTAATTTCTAGCTAAAATTTTGAAGTCAAACCAAGCATTGAATGGTAAACCGAAAAAATCAAAATCAGAGCCTAGAAAAGCCTCATCAAAACCCTCCATATACATTACTTGAGTGAGAAGAGTTTGCAAATTAAGCCTAATCCGTGTCAACCTAATAATGGCACGAAAATTCGATGCGTACGCACGTCAGGCATACGCATCATGCACGGACGGTGCATCTTGACCTTCCGTGCGTGTTTTCGACGGTCCTGATTTTAAATAAATTCTTACATGTAAGAATTTATTTAAAATCCGGACCATCGATTTCTGAAACGGACAGTAAGAATTTTTTTAAAATCCGGACCATCGATTTCTGAAACGGACAGTGTAGATCTGTTTGTGCGTGTACGTACACGTAGCAGGACTCATAATCGCATATGCACAATCTTTTCTCACCTCTAAAGCCATCTCATAATAAATTTCAATCTTCTTATCAAGATACCTCTCATGACGTAGATGAACCTATTTTCAAGTAATAATAGTCACATATTAACTATTTTAGATGGAAAACTGAAAACTCAAAGCCAAAAGAGGTTTATATGATTTAGGAATCGCATCTGAATATCTCCATTTCCCTCTCATGATACTGATATGGAATAGGAAAAATTGATGTGGAACAGGGCAACCTAATTAAACATGTCAACCATTTACCTTTCACCTTTGATTATTTATCATCTTGTAGGGGTCCAGATATACCGAGCACCTGATCCACGTAAAGAGACACCTCTTTGATAGTCACTGAGAAACTACCATAGAGGGGGGCTTCGGCCCACTGCCTCGGCAAATGCCGAGACCTATCCTACATTTGACTCATTGGTGACCTTTAAGGGTTGATATCAAAAGACCTCGGGGTGTACCCGATAGGTGACCCAAACTAACTTCGTGACGCAGAAATGTGCCGAAAGACCAGTTGATGAGTCAGCAGAGCAGTTAATGCGGCATGTGCCCGTAACAAACCGTGATCATGACAAATGACGTCATCCGAACGGTTACGACACGTGTAACGTTTTCCCTGGAGGCATGTGCTCGCAGAATATTCTTTCGGGCTCGTCATCGTGACGTCAGCCGAACGGTTAAGTCACGTGACGAGCACAGCTGTGCTTGGAGGCCAAGCCAAGGCTCACCTATAAAAGGTAAATCTCACCACTAAAAAAAGGTACGCACAACTCTCCTCTAAAAACCCTAGATCTACACTTCACCTTCTTCCTCCACTAACTTGACCGTCGGAGTACCATTCTGGACTCAACGGTCCAGTTCGGTGCTAACGGTGCGTTGAGTGTGCAAGTTTAGGCACAACTCGAGAGAGAGGATCTCATTTCCGTCGTTGACCATCGTCAGGAAGAACTACCAGAGAAAGAGGGCTCCACACATCTCTAAGGGACTATCTTATAGCTCTGACAGCACATCGTTTAAAAATTAGTCAAGAGCATTGCTAGAGGCAGAGGGATGCTAGGATCAGTGTGGGCCTATGCCCACACTCAAACTCTCTCTTTTTCTAATTTTTTATTTTTTTTTTACCTTTTTGTTATAAATTGTCTTTCATGAATTATTCTCTTTCCAATTAGTCTCATATATTTCGTATATTATCTCATTCTAACTTTTAATTTCAAAACTAGAATAATTCCGCTATATTTGCAAAATAAGATGTCTAATGCAAAAGTTAGCCAACACTTACGATTTGAAACTTTCTAATTCATAATGTCCAAAATCTCAAAATTAAGGGGCTAAACCACATGGTGTAAGCTTTCTAGTACTTTAGCAATTATTTACCATTATTAGGATAGTCTTGTTTCCTTATCTCTCTCGATAGAACCCACAATATAATTCAAATTTTGCGATTTTGTAATAACAATTGAAAAAAAAAAATCTTTCTAATTGGAGTAAGATGGCTAAATATTGCATTTTTAGTTTTTAGTGTACTGACTTGCTCTTAAACTTCATTCCCTGAGACAATTCAAGCAATTAATTATGTATTGATAATTTATGTACGTAAGTTTCTCAATGTATATGTTAGGGTTTTTTTTTATTTTTTTTATTGTATGGATTCCTGGCTATGCCACTGAGAAGCAAGTCGCATAGGCAAGCATCCAATACGTGTTGCATTTTTTCAAATCAAAGACGAACGTATATACTCAAACGTGCAACTGACATCTTTATGGGATATTCAATAGTGCAATGTACTCATACATCTCAATGAAGCGATGTTGTCTAACATTCACGGAGACATTTAATTTCAATCGGAGGGAGTAGTTAAGTAAATATTCAATCTTGGTTGAAGCAATTCAATTTCATTTTTCATTTCCATGTATACGAAAAGAAAACTGAGGTGTGTTGGGCAAAATAAAAACACGACGCTCGTTCACGAGTCTTAATGAGCCAACACATAACATATATGTACTCGCATTGGCCTAATACATCAAAAAAAAAAAAAAAAAAGTTACGATTGTGAAGGTATATATCTTTTATTTCCCTATAATCTACAAGAATATAGCCTCGACTTAAAATAACAATAACATGAAATATGTTTTTATAAAGATTGTGCATCAATGTATCAAAATGCTAATGCCAATTGTGGTAATCAACGTAAAAAGTCTATTAAGTCTTGGCTTGCAAGCCAATTTGAGCCGAGCCTCTACCGGCTTGTGCTCGGCTTGATAATGAAACGAGCTAAGAATTTGGGCTTGAGCTTGTTTATTTATGTATCAAGTCGAGTACGAACGAGCTTTTAGCGAGCCGAGTCTTGTGCTGCTTACAAACGTCTCTGTTCGTTTACATCTATAGATGAAGCTTCCTTGAAAGAGTTTATTTTTCCTGTTTACTACGTACATAGGTTGTAAACGAGCCGAATTGAGCCAAGCTTTGGAATTTTCAAGTTCATTCATTAAGTTTTTAATCGAACTCGAGCCGAACTTGAACTCAATGAAAATTTGACAAGCCGAGCTCGAGCCAAGCTTCCTTAGGTTTGAATCGAACTGGAACTTGTTCACGAGTCTTAACGAGCCAAATATATGAGATATTTATGTTCTCATAGAAGTCTAGAACTTCAAAAAAAAAAAAAAATTCGTACATAGATAAGTTCATACATATATAAAATTATAATAACATATTAAAATTGAAGTATACAATACTTTTATTAGTTTATACAAGCACAAGTTATAAAATTTTCATTATATATATGTGAAAGTTTAAACATATCCAAGGTTGTATAGGAAATTCTTATGAGATATACATATATTCCAAGTTTGCGAGCCGAATATTGTCAAGTTTAGGTTCGGCTTGTTTATTAAACGAGCCTAAAATTGAGGTTCAAGTTCTGTTCATTTAGTATCCGAATTGCACTCGAACGAGCCTTTACTGAGTCAAGACTCGAATAGTTCATAAACGACTTAGTTCATTTACAGCCCTTTATTTCTTATGTGGAACAAAATTGAACATGGGAAGATGTTTCAATATCCTAAATTGATATTGCAAAAATGATACACACACCTCACTTTTTACACATCACCTACACACCCCTCTCACATAGGGATGTGTAGGTGATGTGTGTGTAGCATTGTTCGATTGATAGTTTGGTACAGGTGGTGTAGCGGAAGCACATGTTTTTTAGATCAAGTTCTACAAGAACTTTTGGAGCGCAAGTTTTGTTTTATTTTTTCCAAGTTATTGCATATATTACTATTGGCTTATTAGAGCATCACCAGCGACATACTCAAATGTTGTCACATCACCTTTTGAGTATTTATTTAATGGGTTTTCTAAAGTTAGCAATGTGAAGCTCTATAATGGTTCATTTTCTATAATCAAAAGAAGGGAAAATGTTGGTAGTTTTGAGGATCCAAGTTTGATTATTGGGATAATGTTGGTAGTTTTGAATATCCAAATGCCAAAATTTGAGTATTTATAAAAAAATGTTGCTAGCTTTGAGCAGTTATCCGAATGCCATTGTGAGCCTTTTTTGAGTATCAAAATGCCCCAATTTAAGTATTTTCTTTTTACGTATGCCATTGGAGAAAGAAGAGTTTTTGAAAATCCGCATCATATCTAAGGCATTCCTTGGTTTAGGCCAACACCACCATAGGTACACGAAAAAGTACTTCCCAATTGACAATTATTTCTCTCCTTCTTGGATGCAAAAAAATCGCGACATGAATATTGATGAGTACGCGGCACCGTACTAAGCACGGCGCCTATACACTAATTTACAGAAAGATGTGTAAAAATTGATTAAAAATTACGTGAAATTGACATCCTCGGAATCTCAAAACCTTGTCCAGAATCCCAACCTTGCCCCGAATCCCGATCCGGTAATTTGTCGGTGCTCCTGTTCCCGCCCGAATGGGAGTTGGGATTACTCGCCCCGCCCGCTCTGGAAAAAAAAAAAATTTTGTTTAAACTAGAAGCAGAATAGAACGAAATATTTATATATAAGGTGTTCTTTACTATAATGTACAAATATAAGGTATTTATTTTACTATAATGGTACAAATATAAGTATAAATTATAAATATATAGATTGTTAGAATAATGAGAAAAATAGTAGGATACAAATATCATTCTTTTGTTCGAGGAGAGGTTCTGGAGAGCGCTAGAGAGAGAGAGAGAGAGAGAGAGAGTTCTGGAGATGGGTGGGTTTCCCACCCCCACCCCCACCGCCCCCCCTCCTTCCTTCTTCCCCGCCCCTTGTTCCCCTCCTCAACTCTCTTCCTTCCTCTCTCCCTCTCAGTCCCCCACCCGCTACAGTCCTCTTCTCTCCTCTCCTCTCCTCGTCTCTCTTCCTCTTTCATGGTTGCACGCGGTTGAGACCTCCTCCGCGAGGAGGGGAGATCTCCCTCTTGCCCATCATTTTTGGGACTTTGGGAGGCCCCGATCCGAGCCTTGGTGCCAGATTTGAGGCGTTTTCCGGCAGCGGTGGTGATGGCGCTTGGCAGCTGCGACTGCGGTGGGACGAAGCGATGCGGGGCTCTGTGACGCTGACATCATTCCGTCGTCTTCCTCCAGCCACATCCGAGTGGATTGGTGGTTCCGTCGTCCACTGTTGTACAATTTTGCGGCTTTTGTTGTACTGTTTTGTTTTTTTGTTGTTTTTTTGTTGTACTCTTTTCTCCCTTTAGGCCTATGGGCCGTGTAACTTGTACTTGATTTCTATCAATATAAGTTGCATTTTCCCTGTTCAAAAATATCATTCTTTTGGTATGACAATAAAAATATTATGGTAAAACTATAATATTTGATGTACTCTAAGGCTAAGTTCTCCTATAGATTTTAGGTGTATTTTATGCAAATCCCATAAAATGGATGTTTTATGGAGTGATGATAAAATGAAGTTGTTTTCCCAAATGATAAAATGTAGTGGTTTTCCTATAGATTTTAGGAGGATTTTATGAAAATCTCATAAAATTACTTTTACATTTTATGTGTTGAGATTGGAGTGTCATAAAATGTGAGATTTTATGAAACAAAAATCTGTTAAATAACGAAGCCTAAAAATATTTCGGGGCGGTAAATTGGGGTATCAACCTGAGCATTCGTATCAGTTCAAAAAAAAAAACCTGAGCTCTACCCGATTCTGGTCAGGGTTTTCAAAATTTCTCCCAAACCCACTCTGGTACCCAAAACTTTGATAAAAATCCGTCCCGCTCAAGTCAGGTGGGTCGAATTCGGGGCGGGGTGTAGTCAATTGCCAGACTCAATTTCCGATCCTCCACCGGAATCCTACAAGAATCCAATTAACATTCAAGAAAAACAATGTTCTGACCAATTCTTGATATGATTTGAACGAGTTTCTGAAATATTCTTATTTCTGTCATTTTATATCTGGAATCCCTGTTTCTTGATCAATTCTCGTATCTGTGTCACAGCTGCTGTGTGTGATACCATGGACAATGGGTCCCATTTGGTAAAGCCTCAAGGTGATGACCGAGAGGAGAAAGCAGAAAATTTCCAAGAGAAGGCTCAGAATCTAGTCAATCACGAAGCGCATCCCTCGCCTAATCGTCGGTTTATCTTTGACCTTGGTAGTTCGAGGAGAAGCTTGAGCAAGGAAGGTTCAGAATCTAGTCAATCAACTCTTTTCGAGCCAACTAGGCTATCAATGCCTACCTTCTTGATCAACAATGGTTATGATCATAGTTATCCAACGCTCACTTCTATTATATTTTATTTTCACTATCTTTGTGGTTTAGTTTATAATGACAAAAGTTTTCTTGATATGCAGACATTGATCCCAGAATTACACTTTCCAATAATACTTGTCTCTTGAGCAGAATCTTCATGTTGATGCCCATCAAAGCGAGGGTTCGAATGCAAACTGTTTCTAAACACTTCTGCACGGTCATCGAACAAACAATGCCCCGACTTTACGGGGGGCCGCAAATACTCCTCGGTTGCAGCCATTGAGGCCAAGGTTCAGACCCGAAGGTCACAGAAGATGAAAGAGGCAAAAGAGTGGGAGGAGAACAAAGAGCAAGCTTTGTTCCCTGTGTCGTCCGTCCTGCATGAATCTGAGAAGGTATATATTCTTGTCAAATGAAATTTACTTTCAAAAGTTATGCTAGAGATTAAAAATTACATTTTTTTTAACAGTATAATGATGCAAAGGAGCGGTTAGAACATTGCTACAGTCCAAGGCAGAAGCAGGTGATTGAAATCAAAATAAAACTGCAAAATTTGGGTTTGTGGGGTACGTCCTCTGTTTTCCTCTCTATTCTTAAATGTTTCTACTTGTTTTTTCACCACTTACTTTCTTGCAGGTTTTGAGCATCGGACGAGAGAACAAATTTTGGCATGGTTGTCAAGTGCTACCTTGGAATATTGAGAGCAGTTGGAAATCTGGAGACCACGAGATGACTTGGAGACTTGGATATTAACCAATACTAGTCCTTAGCATTCTTTGTAGAATTAGTAGGCCTAGCTGTATTAGCATATGCTTTTCGAGGACTGCTAGTTTTCATTTCCTATAATTTCGCAAGGTAGCAGAAACAATATACAAGGGATACTAGAGCTGCCAATATTGGCAGCTGATTTTTTGTGGAAACTTTGCTGTGTGCATCTTCTTATACATGAATGCCTTGCTGATATTCCCCAAAGAAAACAGGAAAAAGACTACTGCATGTTAATTTTCTGGTATAAAGACTACAACATATTTTTGTTGTGGTGGTTTGATTGATTACCTACCAATTGAAAGAGGCAGATTTTGGGTTACATATTTCTGGTACAAATGCTGATTGGATTTCCATAATAGCTATTTGAATCGTCTGTTTGATTTGTTTCTGTGTTTTTGTAGTGATCATGGGTAAGATTTTGTTTGGATGTTAAGATATAGGCTTAATTGCGAATGGACGTGTTTTTTAAAATGCACTGTATTGTGATTTCTATCTGAATTTTCCCTGTCTTATTTTTATTTACGTAAGAGTAGTGGATTCGTTTTGCCTATTTATGCGATTCATTTTGTTTGTTTGATCTGGTTGTGCCCTGTGTTTTCTGTGTACCTATTTCTAGTGGTGCAACGGATAGAATAAGTCTAAACTGATGTAAATGTGGCGGCGTTATGTTTGATTGATAATGTGATGATGTCAGCCAATCTTGCAAAGTGAAAAAGCACATTTTTCTTCTTCCGTTAGATGAATGTATATTCAGTTGCTTCTGGTTCTTGAGTTTCCATGTCTCTGTGACCTGAATGCATAAATACTCTGGATTTCTTAATACTTGTTGTTGTTGAGATTTTGGTTCTTTAAAATGGGAGAATTTGAGCAACCGAGCTCTCAATGGCTAAAATGGATTCCAAGGTGCTAAATCCTATGTGGTCGGAATCATGAAAACTGATTTATTTTTTTTATCTGCAGCAAAACTGAATATTGAGTTGACACTAATAGAAATTTAATTACACTTCTGGAACGAAACCGTAGATTTTCACTTCTTTATTGCCCCTTGGTTCTTGTAATAAAATTTGTTGGGCCTTAATTTTTTTTCCTGAGCTTTGGTCTTCTTTTATGAGAATTAGGTCACAGAGACATGGTGTGGTCTCTACTTGGTGCAACTGAGGCATAAAACTTTTCCTTTCGTACTCTATGGTCTCATCCTTCCATCACCTTATACATTGATTTCTTGTTGCAACTCAATTACCATAATTTCATTATCCTTTGGGGAAAAAAATACAAAAGCTTCTGTTATGTAGACAAAGAACTGATTTTTTGTTTTTACAGACTCATAGCCTGATGTTTTTATTGTTATTATTCACATGAATGACCTCTTCTTCAGTCACATTGCAACTGTAATTTGTGGGAACAGAGAACTGAAGAAACTTTTAGACATGAGTGGGCAAGTGGACACCGTACAATGTATAGTCTGCATGGATAATGAGATATCGTCTAATGGCTCATTGGTTGGGTGGGGCAGCAGCTGGACAATCACCTCGTTTAATGAAGTCGAGAGAATTGGCCTAGAGAATCCTACTGAAGCAGATCTACCTCTTTCAGCTGGCATTGCAGTGATAATGTATACAAGTGGGAGCACTGGTTTACCTAAGTTTCGTAAAGGATCTATTTCTTTCCGGTCATTCCCTTATATTGGTCATTCACGTTGTATAATTAGTCGGTCAAGTTCAAATATGAGGTTTGTGTCTTACTGCATTGTTCTGACACCATCTTGTCATTACTTAGTTCGAATATGAAGTTCGAATAAGGATGTTTATTTAGCATACCAACCCGTTGGCTCATATTCTTGAATTAGCAGCTGAGGTATCTTGATTCTTTGAGATTTATTGGTCTGTGTAACTCGCTAACTTGAGTACTCTGTTGAGCAATACATTTGAATATGAACACTTTCTCTTTTGTGGAACGGTTCAACAATGGCATTTGTTTTTGGCAGAATGTAATAGCCACTGTTGGTAGGTATATAGGTTATGATTCTCCTTTGACTCTTACTGATACATCGAACAAGACATAGAGGGGAACAAAATGGGATGCTTCTATGTTAAGGCCTACGTTGATGATAGGTGTCCCAGCATTTCTCGATCGCGTTCGAAATGGTGTGCTGAAGAAGGTCGGTGAAAAATGTTATTGGACACAAATGTCTATACTTGCGGGTTTGTGCCTATAGGTATAGATTTTACTTTTCATGTATTAGGCCCCTTTTTGTTTGCTCAGGTTAGGTTAGCCAATCAATCGGAGGGACCACATTTCTAGCTTTTGGCTGAAACTTCTATGGTTAGGATTGAATATCCCCCGGGTATGAGTTCTTACAAAACATCGGGGTAGAATGAGGTGTTATTGATCACATATTTGTAATCCATATGATTATGTGTCATATGGAATATGTATTCCTCCACTATTAGTCCAGTTAACCAGGCCCTTAAGTCGTATGGAACTATTTTTGGGTAAACAATGTCACTAACGTAAACTGTGTATCTTGTCAAAATTTCAGATAGATGCAACAGGTTTTTTTTTTTTTTTTGAACTGGGATAGATGCAACAGGTGGACTATCAAGAAGTTGTTTGATTTGGCATATGCACATCGGTTCTCTGAATAAGTGGCAGCTGGTTTGGGGCATGGGGCTTAGAAAGATCCCTATGGAACTTTTTTGTGTTTCGGAAGGTTTGAGCAATTTTGGGTGGCCACATTTGCTTTGTTCTGTCTGGAGGTGCTCCCCTTTCTGGTCATATATTTTCGTTGATATTTACACTTTCTTAGCTTTTATACGTCAACTTCTTAGAGGAGCTCCGCAGCATCTTTGATGTTTTACCAAATATTCCCTGATTTCAAATGTTTGGGAGCCACCATCTCCTAAATGGACTAGAGTCTAGACTACCCTTTGAAAGGCCATTTTGGCCATGGTATCAGCAAATTGATTTGAAGGTATCTATCCGCACTAATAAATCCTATCACATTCAGCCAAGTAGCTAACCTTATAATAAAGTAGAGTAAGTGATTTGATCCACACTTGAAATTACATTTCAGTAGCCTGAATTTTCACTCAGAGTGCTAGCTGAACTTGGAACTGATGCTTCTTGTGATTGTACAGATCAGGTTATTAGCCTCTGGATCTTCGTGTTAGATTTGTTAGCCTCTTTAGACAAGATTCCTTTGTTGTTTAAAGGACTATTTATGGACAACTAAGCAACCCTTTCATACTGTTGCAGATGTAGCCCTTCACATACTTGATTGTAAACGCCAAATGGCCATTGTTGCAAAAATAGGCTTGGAATCTGGCAGAGATTTAGCAAATCATGTTAGTTTCTTCATTTCTTTTGATATTATGTTTAACTATGGATGTACTAACCACACACACACACACACTTACACACACACACGTGTTACACATTGTTGCATCTGCAACCTGATTTCAGAAGTGCCGTAAGTTATCAAATTGTTTGATTTTATTTGTTCAATTCCTTCCTATTTTTCCCATCCAATTAGTGGGTTTAGTATGCAGACGCAACATTGGTTTCCCAAACTCAGCATTGAAAACTAGGGATTCACTGGACACATTACCTTACAAATGCGCACCAGTTTCCCTTGCAAAATTCGGCAAGTCTATAACCTCAAAAAAATCCTCATGAAAATTGTTCATTGAAACAGTTTCTGAGAAATGGCATGTGTAAACAAAACTGGACTTTGTGATTACATGTCACTTTGTGAAATTCCATATGCTACCATTAAAACAAGCATTTTAGTGTTCGATGAAATCTGTGAGAGAAGGAAGAACCAAGGGGTGTGTGATGTTATAACTTTTTTGAGGCCTTGAACGGCTAATTTATTTCATGAATAGAGGAAGAATAACAGAATGGAGAACCAATGTGTTTGTGATATTTTTTTCCCCTTGGGAGTGAAGGGAGTGGGGTGTTGGCACCTAAAGCAATACTACTTTTTTGGTGGTCGTGGATTAGCAACATCAGGAAAGAGAGGACCATGGGATCGTGTGATGAAGTAGATGTTTTGGTTGCCAAAGTGGTGGACACTTATATTTTCTCTCTTTGGTGGCCAAAGAAACTAGTACTTGGTGTAATTGTTAATGTGAATAGTTTTGTTTCAAATATTTTCTAGACAGGTCTACACGCTTCTGAAATTTTGGCTCTTTTGAAGCTTAAAATAAGACTAACTTGTTCCAGTATTTTGCCTCGTGCATTTTTTAAAATCAGTATGAGAACCTAGATTTGAAGAAAGAGAATGAACTAAAATCTGTATACCAGAGCTGAAAGGTTTTTGTTCCTTCGCCTTTGTGTATTTGTTGTGGGGTGTGTGATTTACACAGGGCTTTGCATTACGATTTGTCATGTCTGCTCTTCAAGATGCGTGATATACCTGTCTGAGACACTATGCTGTATGGGTACAACCTAGGGTGCGCTGATGAGTGATTGAAGCCACTTGCTTGTCCACTTCTAAAAAATACCACGATATACCTTTCAAATTTTGACATTTCAGTAATTTCATATTCTGTAATTGCAAGGTATTAGACAAGGATTTAGTACCTCCTCATACACCCAACCAAATGCTAAGAAGCACGGACACGTCTATAGGCCTCACGTATCCGTGTCCGACACGTGTCGGTGACATACATGACACGACACTCTCTGGACACATGTAGGAAATGCTTAAATACTTGTCTAATTTTTTTCTTGTATTTCTTTTATTCAAATACATGGTAGATGCTCTAGGACACGTTGGTGTGCTAAGGACGCATAAAAGGTTAAAATCTAATTTTTAAGTATAATTCATGTATACTGATATGCAGACTGTTAACTTATCTTCGTTGCATTGTTCTTAAATTAGATAGACATAATTCACGTATAATTCTTGTATTTTGTGCTTTCTGCTGGCTATTTTTTGAAGAAAAAGAATGAACTGATTAATAATTGGAATAAGCTGGGAAGGCTTTCTGATTTTGTTAATACTTTTCCAGTCACAAATGCATATTTATGTTCAATCATAACTAACGTTAGGCTCGTCAGTTTTCCAGCTTGCCTTTTGTTCATATGACATTAATTCTCTTTGATGATTGCTACGTATGACACAGTGAGCATTTGGATTGTTCTCTGCATGTAGTTTTGAAGACTGGCCGTGCATCATATATTAGTAATTACTAGTGTATTTTCATAGGCCAACTCCTGCAGTTCTTCAAAGCAGATGGGTATGATTTAGTTGTTGTTGATGCCATGCACAAAGCAAACTATGCAAGTTGGATTTGTCACTCAAGTTGCCCTAATTGTGAGGCAAAGTAAGTGCATTGATAAATTTACTCCTCTCGTTAACTGTGGAAAGCATGGCTGTCTGATAGGTGGTCAATAAACCATTTTTATGTTGTTTGTGGCCCAGTTTAGAAATTGTTTGTCAGAGACTGCAAATACGGGATCTCCTGCTGCTTTTACACAAGTGATGCTGAATAACATCAAAACATTCCCTTTGTATTCCTGCAGTATGTGGGCCGTGGGGATGTGAAGTTGTGATCTGCTGTGACTTGTATGATGGTTGACAGGTTGAGCAAATTTACTTCGAGAGGTGGTACAATACACACCCCTTGAAAATTACTCCATATGAGATTTTTTGGCTCCAAATATGAGATTTTGTGCCTCTAAATATGAGATTTTGTGGCTTGAGGTATGAAAGGGCGTACGGTATGCACTTTCATACGGATAGTCATAAAATCTCATATAAGTCCACAAATCTCATATTTGGAGCCACAAAATCTCATATAGAAAATGTGGACCTCGTGCGGACCTCATACGGAAAGTCACAAAATCTCATATATGGTCCCGTACGAGATTTTGTGGGACTAAATATGTGATTTTGTGGGACTAAATATGAGTTTTTGTGGCTCCAAATATCTCATATTTAGTCCCACAAATCTCATACGGGTGCATACCGTACGCCCTTTCATATTTGGAGCCACAAAATCTCATATTTTAGCCAAAAAGGGGCGTGTGTACCGTAGCATTCTCCATTTACTTAACATGCTCTCAGAAAACCAAAGGGCACATAGTGATGAGAACAAAAATCAACTTATAGTCAATTAAATCTCTTGAAAATTCTATTCCAGCATGCCATAAACGACCACATCGGGCTTCAAAATTTATGAACAATAAACTTGAAATATGGGTTCTGCTATGCTGATTAACATCAGCACAGTTTCCTTCGAATTTCTGCAGTGGTACTAGACACTATACAAGATTGATGTGATCTCCTGCAGGCTGCAGCTTGGTGCTGGTTCAACAAAGTTATCTGAAGATTCTGAACACCAAACCCCCTCAACAGAGAATAAAAGGAGGGTAAAAGAAGATAGAAACTGAAAGTTAATTGTTAGTGAGTTTAATCACTCGGTTCTCATTTCAGCATCCTGAAGTTTTGTTGGTTTTATGGCCTTTGGAAGTTAGGAAACATACTATAAATGACAACATCCTAAGGTTTTGGAATTTGTGCTTCTCTGCTTTATGCATATCACTTCTTATATTTGAAATCCTAGGTGGAAAAAAGATTGGTTTAGCTATGAAGAAAATCAGTGAATGTTTTTTTTTCTTTTATATTAACGATTTATTTGCAAGTGTTAATTCTTCTAGATCTGATAAAATAACTATGTCATCAAGTGAGGATGTTAAGATGGACGTGGGTAAATGACAGAAGACGATGAAATGAGTACAACATGGTAAATTTGTTAGAATTATACCAAATTGTAAAGGAGGGCGATATACAAGAGCAGTGGAGTCGGTGACGAAAAATGAATGTGCAAAACAATGAAATGAAGTAGGATAACCACTGAGATTTAGCATTTGATTGAGCGGAGGATTAGGATCCAGTGGAGTTGAACTGTAGCAATCCACGTTCTTTTTGTATAGCTATATTGATGACGGCCTCTGATGATGAGTTTAAGGGTTACATTGTATGATGATTCCTAAATTTAGCATATGTTGTTCAAAGACTTCCTTATCAACATGGATGAGTAATTGCAGTTATCTCATGTGCTGCATACAATTCTCCCTTCTGTTGCAGAGTTACTGCTGTCGATGGTCACTACCAGATTGGAATTTATTCGGTACATCCAATCGAATATGGTGAAGAAATCACTTTCGATTATAATTCCGTTACAGTGGTTTGTCTTGAGCTTGTCAGGTTTCTTGATTCCTGAAGAAAATTTCACTAATTGTTTTCTCATTGTATTGAAAGTGTTGTGTGCTACTTATGTTACAGAGTAAAGAAGAACATGAAGCGTCAGTTTGCTTATGTGGGAGGCAGGTCTGCTGTGGGAGCTACTTGAATCTGACGGGTGAAGGGGCGTTTCAGAATGTACAGGATTAATTGAGTTATTATTGTAATTCGAGTGTGAAGATCATATCAAGTTTTTACTGGTGGACAAACCAAAATAAATATTGTATGAAAAAATACAAAATAAAATGAAATGACAAGAAATGGAGGATAGTTTTAGTTAGTTCTTGGTGGTTTGGGTTTAACCAACTGCCTTGTACAAAAGGTTTTCTTGGATATGCATTCTGGCTGGACCTGCTCTGGTAGTTTAATATTTTCTGTGCTGGTCACCGCATTGAAAGTCCAATTTTATCTCCGTTCCCTCTCACATTAAAGGTGCTGAAGGAGTGGCAAGGGATACTGGATCGACACCACTTGTTGCTAGATGCTTGCGAATTGAATTTTGTTTCGGAAGAAGATTATATTGATTTGGGTAGGGCTGGTTTGGGAAGTTGTTTACTTGGGGGATTGCCTGATTGGCTGATCGCGTACTCAGCTCATGTGGTATTAGACCCAAGGAGTTGGCCCTGCTTAAGCACGATTTATGGAAACATGATACATGAAAAATCAAAGATCATTCCTGTGGAAATGAATTCTGTAATTTAGACCCAAGGGGTTGGCCCCATCCTTGACTCCGGACAAATAACGTCAAATTATAAAGTTCATAGTGAGTGATCCTGATGTAAATATCCATCCACACGCCCATGATATCGTATGCTAAATAAGGTCATGGGGTTTGGATTACAAGTTTCCTTTAGAAATTAATGATGCAAAATGTAGGCATATATGGTGATCTGGCTCTTGTTACAGGTTGAGGGATGAGGTTCGAAATCTTCCATGTACATATAAATGTAGGCAAGGCATGATGCTGCTGATTTGATTCACATTTATGCTCATAAAAAGTGCTTTTTTAGAGTGCAGGTGGGTCTCATTATGTTTTTAGAATTTGAGAAACTTTGAAAGTGACAATTGTTTTTCTTGACCTAAATAAAATTTATTTGTGCCTGCAGGAATACAAGGCTGTAACTTCCCCACCTGTTTACATTAGTCCTCTTGACCCAGGTCCGAAGTAGACTGATAAATAGTAATAGTAGTAGATTGGGGTCACGATTCCAAGAATATCAAAAGTCATACGGTGAAAATTATTGTTTAGGGCAGCTGATTTATCGGCATAACTAGCCTAGCCAGAGCAAGTAGGGGGGGGGGGGGGGGGGGGGGGGGGGGGGGGGGGTGGGTGTTGCCTTTCATTACCCGACATTGGCTCTTTTTATGCCAAGGTCCAGAAGCCATCTCTACATCAAGTTTATGGCCCAAGCTAGGATGCTCAAATTTTCTTTTTCTTCCTGCATAATAGTATGAAACAACTAAAGAGTCTCATGGGCAAGATATCCTACATTCTGTTCCAAACCTCTCGAAGAAAATCAAGCCCTTTGTCTCAAAAAGAATGGTCTAGATCTTATATATTAAGCCCAGGTTACTTTTGTAGGGCGAGCAGCCCTTAAAAAATACTAAAGGTTTGGAACCCTTCCCCCCTATTTCTGAATAACCTTAGTATGACCAACATATAAAAAATGAGGGCAACCAAAATTCAATTCTGCAAATCATTTCAATAAATGATAACCATAGAGAGAGCTTCAAGCTGGTTTTGGTGGTGGCATTGTGATGGTTAACGGGGAGGGAAGACGACGGCATATGTAATTGGGAAATATTTGGGGGGGAGTAATTGGGCGGTCCGTAATTGGGTGTGCGTAGAACACCAGATGAGCTTAAATTGGGGCTGGATAGGTTAATCCTGACCATTGAATGCATTAGATGCCCACTTGTCGCAATATTATGTATAATGTAGAATTGGAGGATCCTCCAATTCCCTATAGAACGGAGAGGAGCCAAAATGAAAGGGTACAAAGTTATAACTGCTACTCCCTCCGTCCTTTTTTAACTGTATGACGATTTCATTTTAGGCTATCTCTTAACAAGTGTGTGTTTTGAATAGTTAATGCATAAAAATTTGTACAATTATTGTTTTGCCATTTTGAAAAGTTAATGAGTTAAAAATGGAAGTAAGAGTTGATGTGAAAGGGCCTTAGAAGAAAGTAAAAAGGGTATCGAGCTGTGAATAATGAAACTTGTGGCTTCTATCTACTACATCCCTATAAAGTGAAAGTAAAAGTTGCTGTGAAACGTGTAATGATGATATCGTTTTAATGAGTTAGATTTATGAAGCAATACACTTAAAAATGGACGAAAGGAGTATCATCGCGTGGGTTCTACGGGTTCTTTTTAGCAACGACAACATAAACTACTGGAGTACAATAAGATACTCCCTCCGTCCCTTTTTAAATGATACGCTTGGGAAACATGTATTTTTGCTGACGTTAAAAAAGGCACTTTTAAAAAAAAAAATTTGCACCAAATTAAAGTACTCAATGAGCACTTTAATTTGGCATTAAAAAATAAAAAAATTATACAAAGAGTATTTTCTAGGGGTTTGAAATTGCACGTACTCATATGTATCATTTAAAAAGGGACAGAGGAAGTAATAGTAATCCTCTCAAGAGGGAATCCTTTTCCTAAACAAACTTGGTTTCGTCTTCGTCAGTTTTAAGGGTAAATTTCACTGACACCACCTCTGTTTTATCATAATCGCACTGAATACCCTTATGCCCTGTTTAGATGCCGGATTTGGCAAACACCCGGATTTGTAATCCCAGGCGCACGCTAATCCCCCGTTTGGATGCTATTTTCGCCTCCAAATTTGACTCACTATTTGGAATGCAAATCCGGCTGCGCCCTTGTTGGCTGACGATAGCCTTACCCCCGTCGTTACAAATCCTAGTGCAAATCAGGGGCAATGGGAGATGATTTTCACAATATTACCCCTTACTTGTACGTGTTAGATCGTTAATAAAACACCCCAATTGATACCCGATTGAGTTGATATTTTAGATGGACGTTCAAAATATTAAATAAACATATTCAAATAAAAATCAACTCAATCGAATACCGAAAAACCGGTAGAAGTATTTTGGGATTTTATTAGTAGTACCCCATACTTGTAACTATCAGGACGTTAAAAAACACTCCTATTTATACTCAATTGAGCTAATTTTTTACATGGATGTTCAAAATAATAAATAAACATATTCGAATAAAATCAACTCAATCGGATACCGAAAACCGGTAGAAGTATTTTGTGATTTTATTAATAGTACCCCACACTTGTAAGTGTTAGGAAGTTAAAAAACACTCCTATTTATACCCAATTGTGTTGATTTTTTACATGGACGTTCAAAATAATTAATAAACATATTCGAATAAAAATAAACTCAATCGGATACCGAAAACCAATACAAGAATTTTGTGAGTTTGTTAGCCTTATAGGGGTGTATTCTTTAAAAAAATAAATCAACATTTTATAACCTTTCAAATAAATTGAAAATTTTTACTAGCTTATTGTTTTTTCTTATTTTTATGAATCTTTCCATACATTGGTGAAATCAATGGTTTGGATTGACTCCAAAAATCTTCGAACAAATCAAAACTATTAATTGAAGTAATGAACGGTCTAGATTTGAAAGTTGTTTTAATTTATTAAAAAGAATCAATAATAATAAAATAAACAAAAAGACGAAGAAATGAGTTCCCCCCCCCCCCCCCCCCCCCCCTATATGCATCTTCAAGTAAATCAATAGGAATAGGAGGGTGTTTGGGCGACCATTTTTCCCATTTTCTAATTCTCCTTTTCAACTTCTGGTGGCCAACAACACCCAGAATGAGTTCTCCCAAAATGGATTCTCCAATTTTCACTTTCTAGAGCAGAAATCAAAAAGAGGTCAGGACCTCCTTTTCCGTTTCTCTTTCTCATTCTCATTTTCACCTTAACTCCTACTCTCCATTCTACCCATCCAAATCTTTTACCAAGGAACCTCCAATGAACAGATTTGAGAAAAAAAAGAAGTGCAAAAGAAGAGGAAAAAATTGAAAGCATAAGCAAAACACTGGAATAGTTAGGAATTTCTAAATGTACCAAAACAAAGTTCAGAATTTCTGAAGCAATTACCAATTACATCCCTTAAATCAACTCACCATTTTCCCCGTTTTTCTCACAACGGCATGAGCGATCTCTCAACAAAAGTTCACTGTAATCTTCGAGTTCTTCCATCTTGATCCGAAGCTCTTGTTCATCTCCGGCGCTGGCGTGAAAATCTATGCCACCATGGCGCTTTGAAGCTACGCGGTGATGGTGATGGTGGGCAAGTCGGCGATGAGTTCTTTGTGTGGGTTTGCTAAAGAGGTCAGGGGAGGGAGGGAGGGAGGGAGGGAGGGAGGGAGGGAGAGAGAGAGAGAGAGAGAGAGAGAGAGAGAGAGAGAGAGAGAGAGAGGAGAGTTGTGGACGGGAGGGAGGGAAAGAGAGAGAGAGAGAGAGAGAGGAGAGTTGTGGATTGTGCGAGTGGGTTTGGAAAAGTGAAGAGTTTTTTTGTTTTTATGGGCCGGTGGAACAAATCTATGGGTTTTCTTTTTTTAATTGGAACAAAATCTAATGAGCTTGGGAGAGAAATTTTGTCTGGAGTGGTAAAATATTAGAATGAGACCACTCTTTTTTTTTTTTGTTTAAAAAAGGAAGATAAAAATATATTTTGTAACATACATTATAGACAAGGGCAAAATGGTAAAAAAACAACCCATAACTCATTTTCATCATTTTTCTCCCAAATAGTAATACTTTTGCAAAATGCATTCTATACATTTCTCCCAAACACTCTTCCTAGATCCAAAACTCATTCTAGCCAAAATCCAAAAAGTCAAAAATTCAAAAAATCAAAAATAAAAAATTGAAAAGTTGGTTCCCAAACAGGCTCAGGTGGGCCGCTACAGCATTCTCCAATTTCTCATTTGAGTCCATGAATCAAAGGAGTCCTAAACTGAATCCCAATAGGATTAGGAATAGGACCGGGACTGAGAATGGGACTCCATGAATCAAAGGAGCCCTAAACCGAATTAGGTAAGTGGAAATGGTCCTGCCCTCGTGGGAAAGAGAAAATAGTTAATAGTGTGTAATTGGGCTTCATTTCGGCTTCCCTGCTCCTCAATTTTGGATTGCGTTTCGAGTTAGGTAAGTGCAATCAAAATCCTTTTCGAATTAGGTAAATTCTTCTATAAATCTAAACCATATGATAAGTTTTTCTTACTCCTTCTCTGTGGGTGTTGTTTCCCAATTGAATCAGATACGAGTCCATCCATAACTGCAACACCAACACCATATTGATATGGCTGCTGCTGCTGCACCACCACCATCATATAGGTATTCTTATAGCTGTAGGCAGGATGAAAGCATTATCCCCGCCCGTGTATTCCTTCACAACGACGTACCGTATGAAGGCTTTTGGATCAAATTTTGGTTTTACTATAAACTCGAGATACCTGTTAATGGCGACGGGGAAGATGTACTAGAAGAAGTAGTGCTGGACTCATATGACATGTTATGGTTCTGGTGTCGGGATCAATACCTAGGCGGAAGCAGGACCGTAGAGACGGATTTTAATTTGCTTTTTCGAGATCTCCCTGTGAGTGTTAGGGAATCAATCAAAGATGAGATGTTCAAGTTTGTCCACGCCATGGTGAATGATCCAAAGAATGTGCACCGTGCAGTACTACCTCTTGTCGTTGATATTGAGATCATTACACGTCAAAGTCCCGGTGAGAGTGAGGACGACGCAATTGCCAGGGCATTGAGTGGCTCTATGGGGCCTGACAATGGTTACAATAATACCGCATCCACCGGAGAATCCTCTGTTGTTGAAGCCCTGGGAAAAGTGACTCTTGACCACGACAACCTGCCATCTTCTGCTAATCAATGTGCAATTTGCTTGGACACGATCTTGGGGGGGATCAAGAATGTTACTGGCTTGCCGTGCTCTCATATATATCACACCACCTGCATTGCTCGCTGGTTGGGGAAAAGCAACTTGTGTCCTCTATGCCGGTTTGTCATTCCCTTAGATCAGCTTGTGTAGTTTTAGTCTTTATTAACTGTTATGGTTGAGGAAAAGCAACTTGTGTCCTCTATGCTGGTTTGTCATCCCCTTAGATCAGTGTGTAGTTGTAGTCTTTATTAACTATTATGGCCTGTGGTTGGTTGCTATAGTTTGTGACCATGTGCACTAACACTGGAAATAGGGGTTGATATTTATTTATTTTTGAACTGGGTGTGATATTTATTGGTAGCAATGTTTTGTTCACGTGATGTGGTAGATGCTCTATTTTATCATGTTCGGATGCTAAGTTGGTTGTGTAATTGTTTTTTGTAGTTTGCGACATGTTTTTGGTCTTACATAAGTTAACCATTTATGCAGCAGCCTCTTTTCTATAGGGTGTTAACCAAGTAAAGAAAATCTGCAAAGCATTTGTAATTAATCTCTAAGGTTAGAAAATTGAAGTTGATTTTAATTTGTAGGTAATTTTAAAGCATCTTCGTTGAACATGATCGTTCCCAACACTGTCAAACAAGACGGAAATGGCAAAAACTGACAAATCAGGCAGCAACCAGAAACCTTGGATAATACCTTCTCGATCGATACCACCAAGCGAAGTGACCTCCACAGAAAGCCGATGCAAGTCTAGGTCCTTTCCCTCTATAATAGGAATCCTACGAGAGCAGAATTTTTGTGTATTATTGCTTGAATAATAAAGACAAAAATAAGTCAAAAAAGACAAATTTTCAAACTTTTTTTTCGGTTTTATTCAAAAAAATTAAGAGTTCTAATCATAATTTTTTACTTTTTCGATTCCTTTTCGAGACGAACCAATAATACACAAAAATTTAACGCGAAAAAAAAAATCAAATAAAGACGAAAAATTAAGTCGGGTGACTTATTAGGTCCGAACATGCCTGAGTTCAATCTTCATTCACACTCAAATTCCCCACATGAATAATAATAAAATGCATGTATTCTTGTCTCAGGAACCATCTCATTCCAATCACTATGCTTTCAAGAACTTTTAGATAAAAAGACTCAAAACAATTACTATTAACCTTTTTGGTAGCACATTTATTTTCGGTTTCTTGATTTTTAGAGAACACGAGAAAAGAAAACTTGGCGATCAGATTTTAGTAACGAAGAGATCATCAAAAGATGTTTCCCCATTCTCATTACTTTATTACTAGATGAGAGTACATTAAAATATTATTCAACCAGTGGTCCTTCTATGTGAATGATGCATAAAAATTCCAAATCCATGCTCAAAAGTAGTAACAAATCAGCAACACTACATACACACAATTTGATACCCACAATTTACCCAAACACACACACACAAGTGTGTGGGCTCCACACACACATACGTATGTGTGTGTATGTATGTGTGTGTGGAGCCCACACACTTGTGTGTGTGTTTGGGTAAATTGTGGGTATCAAATTGTGTGTACCTAACATTTCTGAGCAACAAATAGGGTATCTGATCTGTTAATCAGAGACACAGCAAAATAATCATTGAACAAAGGTGCAAGTACACAACATAAAATTATGAAAATTGCATAAAGACTAAAAGTTTGTGACAAAACCATGATCACCTGTAAGAGCTCCTTTGGATGGTGTAGATAGGAACCATGAGTAATCCCGGGCCCACGTTTAGCCCGTGATTTGGGAACCCATATTGCCACCTGGATTACTCATCCAGCCACCCCCCTCATCTGGAAAACGATGGCACACCATGGTTATAGAAATCTACTAACCCGGACTCGAGATCTCCTGGAGTACAATTTTAAACCATGAATCCAGAAACAAATAATTTCTTATTTTTTCAACCAATACTAGGCATAACAAGAGTCGTACACGAGTCCTCTCATTGGTCGAAAACCACTGGGGGGACGAAACAGTTATGTCACTCACATTTTTTTTTTTTGGGTAATTGTCACTCACAATTTTCCTATATTTGATGACAGGAAACTACCTTCAGAGGAGTTGAAACATGGAAAACAAGAGCAACAAAAATGATTCCACATATTATGAGTGATGTGGCTAAAAGTAGGGGTGGTGTTGGTGTAGTGGTACGTGATCAGTATGGAAATATTATGAGTGCTGCTGCCTTACCAATCATATGTTGTATGTCTGCTGAAATGGTTGAGGTCGAAGGTATCCGATTTGCTTTGGGGTCTGAAATATGCTCTCGGGATAGAAGTTATGTGATGGATGGAGATGCACAAACAGTAATCAAGATGCTTCAAGGCCAATCTCCAGTCAAAGCTTGCTTGGATGTTATCATTGAGGATGCACTTGTGCTAGCTAATAAGTTTGTTTCTTGTTCTATAGGCGTAGCACCTATAGAGGAGAAGTTAAGGGAAAATAGGCTAAGGTGGTTTGGGCATGTCTATCGTAGACCAGCGGATGCAGTAATTAAGAGAGTGGATAGGATAGCTTTGGGTAGAAACGCACAAGGGAGGGGAAGACCCAAATTGACATTAGATGCGGTAGTACGCAAAGATCTGAGTATACTAGGTTTAAATGATGAAGCAGCACTGGACAGAGCTCAATGGAGAAAAAGGATTCATGTAGCCGACCCCAATTGATTGGGACATAAGGCTTGGTTTGTTTGGTTTGGTAGTTGTAATAGGGTGGCTAATGCGATAGCCAAATTTTCCCTATCTTTGGACGGCCCTCTAATCTGGAAGGAATGTGTTCCAAACTGGATTAGTAGGGAAGCGACCCTTGATGTTTCTAGTTTGCAGTTGAGTTAAATAAAGTTCTTACCGATTGACAAAAAAAAAAAAAAATGATTCTACATGATAACGCAAAATTAAGCTGAACGTCACGAAGGGTACATTAAACTCTCTCTCCACCATTTTAGTAAGTAAGGAGTTGACTCAAACGGTGCATAACAGGTCAATAGAAGTCTAGCAATAACAAAGAAAACATGCTAGCAAACACATAACAGGAAAATAGAACAAAACATCCAATGACAACGCCAAAAGTGCGGTAGCCCAAAATGAGTTCAGTATAAAAAGCACACGCTAATTCTCTTCAACTGTCATCTGCAAGAGCGGCTTCTTTGACATCAACCGCAAAGCTATATTCCTGGTCCCAACCCATGTAAGAATCGCACATAAAGTAGAGGGTATAGTTCTTCTTTCCAGCTTCTCCAAGAGCAGCGAAATCAAGCTTGACTTTGGCTTTCCTCTGCAACGAAACTTTTTTGATGGCAAGCAACTGGTTACTTTTGGTATCACCAACAAGAAGCCATCATCCTTCTTCTTTGGTTTTGGGATACCTAGGGGCATCAACAGGCCCCACCTCTGTCTTGCCCTCGAGATCCCTTTCAAGAGTAACCTGTAAACTGACATCCTCCCCAGCCCTCACATTGTCACCATCAACCACGACATATGTCAGATCAATATTTGGGTAACGGTTACTGTTAGTAATCGACATTTAATCAACGGGTATCTGTAATCTTAACGTGGGGAGATTAATAAGTATTTAATAACGTGGAGCTCGAAATATAATCGAGATAAAGATGGGAGTGCAATTATAATTCTTTAGTGGTGTGAATTATAATTTGTGAAATAAGAATAGAATCCGGGTGGGATTAGGTTTTCTTATTTACACAAGGAGCCCAGATTTATTTCTCCTCAGGTCCCTGCTCTAGCCCTATAAATATATCGTTATGTTCTCTAGGTCACACAACAGTCATTCAGAAAATTAGAATAGAGGCTGTGAGAGAGAACAATGAGATCACGTAGAAGTCCACACTTGGCTACATGATCGAGATATAAGGGAATATGGCAGAAGATCATGAGGTACTGTCGAGCAAAGCTTGTTGCATACAGTAATTAGGTCTGTCAAGTTCTAAAATAAACAAGTCAACCAGCGTTCGTGTCTACGGATGAGAGGTAAACCCTAATTCCGCCTTGTAGGGTTTGTGTTTATTTTTGTTGTTTAATCTGTACGCATAATTACTGGGTTCTGGGATTCGTTTCCCAACAGTGGTATCAGAGCGGGCTGTAATCATGCGTATGGATTAAGCAAGCCATGTTGTCCGTAGAACATAGATATAGAACTGTGCTAACCGTTGTTTTGCAGAGTTCTAGTTTGTTCTAATGTCTGTTTTGCAGAATCGATTATCCCACTATTATGGTCACGCATGTTTTAAATTGTGTGATTGGATCCCACGCTTTGTAATTGTTTTATGCGTGGTTAATATTACTGTTTTTTGATTACAAGTTTAGATTTGTAATCTGTAATAGCAGTGTGTGGGTGGCATAAGCTTTTGATGTAATCTTTGTTTCTTCAGTTGTCTCGTTTTAGATATATAGATCTGTTGTAAGATTACAGATTCTGTAATGGGGCATACGATACGGAGAAAACAATCTTTTTTTGACAAGAAGATAAGTTTTGTCAAGAAAAAAGAATGTTTGGCTCGTAGCAGAATTTTTCCAGATTTTTAGGGTCAGATTGCAAGGCTGTTTTGACCCAGTAAACATCGGAATTGAAAATTCTGTTCTTCACAGAAGTTGTAGATAATTGAATTTCGAATCCAACCCAATTGGAATCAGTTCAATCGGAGTTCGGATGAGGGAGAAAAGTCCAAAATACTGAAGGCTGTGCAGTTTACTCGGGAAAATTTTCAGATCCGATTTTTCTTGCCTAAGTATGGTTGGATTTTGATTTCCTGGATTGATTCAAAGTATCTAATTCTTCTACGTATGTATTGCTCAAAGATTTCAAGTTTGGAAAGGATTCCTTATTGCTTAAGGATTTCAAGACTCGAAGGATTCCTGACTGCTTAAGGATTTCAAGACTGGAAGGATTCCTTATTGCTCAAGGATTGCATCTTTGACCATAATAGTTGGGATACATATTATTAATGTTTCCTTTTTATGAATATTTGTATATTCATCTTGTTTGCATGTGTGATAGTTTACCATATTTGGACAACATGGTAATATTTGGCTTTTGACCTAGATCACGTTTTTTGCAAACACGTTAATTTTGATAACCCTCACAAATTTTTTAAATTACTAAGTGGGATAGGGAGTTTATTTTGTATAAATCCCATGGTCTCCATTACTAGTATGTAGATGATATAATTAAGTTTTGTGTGTTGGTTTTAGTGCCTTCCTCCCCATCGGACGAAATTAATTATGGCATCATCGGTACTTACTTCCTTAGAGGATAGCTCCAAGATAATTGTTGTGTGGACTACTCCTCCATCTGGGGTAATTCATTACGGAACAATGGATCTTGAAGTTAGGTAATGGTATACACTTAGCTATAAATAACAAGTATCCTCTCCATCTGAGTCACTGCTTTTATTTATAGGACCGAAGCAAATTAGCTATTTAATTTTATTGGGCACGGTTTAGTGTCTAGATAGTAAAATTAAAAGGTTGTGCCTATCTACACGAATGATGAAGAGTAGTGGACCTACCCATCGAGACATACTCTTCATGGTGTGTAGGGTTGCTAATGTTTTTCTTTTAATAGACTGGTTGAGGGAACCAATTTAATAGAAATACAAAAAGTTTTAATTGCCCTTCATAATTGTTGTTATGTGATTCTCAGATTCAAAAAATGGACTTTTTCAATCCACTTGATGACATTGTCAAACAAATTTGCTGGTCTTAATTATATTGACTAGAAAAGGATATGGATATTGTGTCGACTGCTTAAGGGACCAAATTTGTGTTCTTTGAGGTGTGCTCTATCAAACCCACTGAAATTGCAACAGAACCTGAAATCCGGTATATAAGGATTGGGTTACAACTGATGAGATGGCGCTGTGTTACATTTTAGCTTCTATGTCGAATGTATTGCAACATCAGCATCAATTTTTTGGAAACTGCCTATGACATGATGCATATCCTAAAATAAAGGTTTGGGGTGCGGCTAGGCAAGTTGTAATGTGGGATTTGGGGATTAACCATTGGTGAAGCAACCCTAGTAAGGGGATTATGTTCTGAAGATAATAGGTCTTCTGAATGAACTAGAAATCCCAGGAGCTGAAATCAATGGGGAAACCCAGGTTGATGTTGTGCTCCAGTTACTTACTAAGCCTTTTCAGCAGTTCCGTTTGACTTAGAATGTGAACAAAATGTATTATTGTTTGATGAAACTGCTGAAAGAAAGTTAAAATTAGCCAAGGGTCTTTTGGTTAATAAATAGACAACTGTGAGTGTAGTTGAAGAGGTTTCTACTTCTTAGCCGGAAGGCAACAAGAAGTAGGAAAAGGTTCAACAACAAGCCACGGTTCCTCAGACAGTTTATGAGCTTGGAGGTAGAGTGAAAAAGTCTAACGGCAAGTGTTTTCACTATAAGCAGAAGGACACTAGAAGAAGGTTATCCGAATTTTCTCAATAAATTGAATAATCAACGAAATTTGTTCACTAGTAGTTGAATCATGTTTAGCGGTGTTATCTACCAGTACCTGGTGTATAGATACGGGTGCCACTAATCATGTTTGCAATTCATTGCAAAGGTTCCAGGAAACCAGGAGACTTAGTGATGAAGAGATTTATCTACATATGGGAAGTGCTATAAAAGTAGCAACAGTTGCAGTAGGCGTTTAATTTCAAGAGATTGTCCTTATGATCATTGAATTAGGAGAAACTTAGTTTCAGTTTCTAATTTGGTTGTAAATGGATATTTGGTTTATTTTTAATAACTCTGTGGTTATTAAGTTAAATAAACATTTTATCTGTTATGGTTCATTAGATGACAATCTCTACTTTATTGATGATATCGTTCCTACAATGCAACTAAATGAATTGAATAACACTAATAGATTGCCATATAAGAGAAATGAGCCTTATAAGTTGAACCAAACGTATATTTGGCACTTACGCTTAGGTCATATTTATCTAAACAGAATTTCTAGACTGGTTAGAAATGGATCTTTGTGTTCATTAGAAGTGGAGGCACATCCAGTCTGTGAATCCTGTTTGGAAGGTAAAATGACCAAGATGCCCTTTTTCAGAAAAAAAAGGGAGAGCCAATGAAACGTTGAAATTGGTTCACTTTGATCTGTGTGTACCTATGAACATCCGGGGTAGAGGTATTTTGAGTATTTCAATACTTTTATTGATGATTACTCAAGATATGGTTACATTTATTTGATACACCGTAAGTCCGAATGCTTTGAGAAATTCAAGGAGCGTAGACCGGAAACGGGAAAGCGTCTGGATAAATGTATCAAGACACTGCGATCTCATCGTGGTAGCGAATACCTTTTGGAAGTATTTAGAAACTAGTGGCAGCAGAAGGGATTACATCCCAGCTGTCTGCGCTAGGTATGCCACTACATAATGGTGTAGCAGAAAGAAGGAAAAGACTCTTATGGATATGGTGAGATCAGTGATGACTTATTCAAATCTACTAAATTCGTTTTGGGGACATGCACTAGAAACAATAGCGCACATTCTTAACTTGGTACCATTTAAGCTAGTACCAACTGCACCCATAGAACTGTGGACTGAGAGCAAAACTAGTCTATGGCATGTTCAGAATTGGGGTAGTCCAGCACATGTGCTGAAAGGGAAAGCAGATAAATTGGAATCAAGGACAAATGTTTGTTTGTTTTGGTGGGGTACCCTAGAGGAACGAAAGTTGCTCTATTTTATAGTCCTAAGGATCATAAGGTCATTGTTAGCATCAATGCTTGATACTTAGAGGAAGACTATGTCATAGATCACAAGCCCAGTAGTAAGATTGTTCTAGAAGAATTGAGAGAAAATAGATCGGCACAAATTTCTTCAACACCAATAGTACAAGAGACTACATCACATGAAATTGTTGTTAACACACCAGTACCTTGTCGTAGTGGGAGGGTTTCGTAGTGGGAGGGTTATTGTTTCACCCAATCGGTATATGTTGTTGGGAGAATCTTGTGATATGATCCCTGGAAAACAACATGTCAAACCCTGAAACTACAAAGAGGCACTACAAGATAAAGATGCAGAACTTTGGCAAAAGATCAGGAGCACGTGTTGTGTTAGCTTAAGAAGTCCATTTGTGGATTTAAGCACGCATCTAGGTCTTGGAGCATCCGTTTTGATCAAGTAATCAAATCTTTTGGTTTTGATCAATGTCTGGATAAGTCGTGTGTGTACAAGAAGCGCAATGGAAATGTGGTGGTGTTTGTATTGCTATATGTGGATGATATCTTGTTCATCAGAAATGATGTCGAAGTGTTATCTTCGGTATAATTGTGGTTATCCAGCCAGTTCAATATGAAGGATTTAGGAGTAGCCGGTCACATCCTTGGGATTAAATTTTTTGCGAGATCAAGCAAAGGATGTTGGGCTTCTCAAGCTTCCTATATCGTTGCGATCCTTACCCGTTTTAGCATGCAAGATTCCAAGAAAGGATTGCTTCCTTTCAGATACGGAGTCAATCTATCCAAGGATCAGTGTCTTAAGACATCTGAGGAGATGGAGAAAATGAAAAGAGTTCCTAATGCTTCAGCAATAGGAAGCCTCATGTATGCTATGCTGTGAAGTAGACTTGGTATTTGCTTTGTTGTTGGCATGGTTAGCAGATTTAAGTCTGACCCTAGACAAGAAGATTGGACTGATATAAAATGTATACTCAAGTATCTGAAAAGAACTAAGGATTATACGTTGGTGTACCAGTCAGACAGTCTAGTGCCTTGTGGGTATGCAGATTAAGACTTTATGTTATATAAGAGTTACAGATAGTCAACATCGAGATATGTGTTTTCCCTAAGAGGTAGAGCCATGAGTTGGTGGAGTATTTAGTGATCGTATATTATAGATTCCACCATGGAGGCCAAGTATGTGGCAGTTTTTGAAGTAGCCAGGAAGTCGTTTGGCTCAAGAACTTCTTGATGGATCTAGAAGTGGTACTTTCGATACAATCAGTAATTTCAATCTATTGTGACAATAGTAGTGCAGTTGCTAACTCGAAGGAGCCAAAGATTCATAAGAAGGGAAAACACATCGAGTGTAAGTGTCACCTGATTCGAGCGATCGTATAGAAAAGTGATGTAGCTGTGACCAAGATTGCATCAACAAACAGCCTAGCAGATCCTTTTACAAATGGCTTACATGCCAAGACTTTTGATAGTCATGTAGAGGGCATGGAAGTGAGATGCGTGGCAGCATGGTTTTGAGTCTAAGTGGGAGATTGTTAGAAACTAATACTAAAAGCCATGTTTTTATGTAATGGATTAATATTTAATTAGTTAATTATTAATCAGTTTTATCCCTTTTTGATGAGAATCTATTATGGGCAATGTTTGCATGATATAATTGTATGTTGTGCATGTGTCTTTTATTCTATATAGTAGATGATCCAGTGTGTAGAGTACGGCTTACACACAGAAGATTGGATCATCGGTTCTTGTGGAATATAAGTTTTGGTTCACAATCTTAGATGGAATTTGACACACCATCAGTAGGATTGTAGTACAATGTTTTAGTAGGTTTGTCTTGACTACAGGGAACGGTTCTAGTTCCGACTCATTGTGCTAGTACATTTTTGTGTGTATTGAACAGGACCATTTAAGGTAATTGTCTTAGTACTGACATTTCAAGACATGTAGAACCTTATAGTTATTAAGAATACTTATGCTCTTAATCTGGATATAATTAATACATATATACATTTAATGTTATTGACTTTGATTCATTATAAAGTGAGATCTTTTTTCACGGTCAATAGTCTTGGTGAGTTGGGTCACGACATTATATGCATGAAATATATGGATATTAATTATTGATAGAATCCACGTCTCGTTAGAGATTGATGATACCCCCTTGAGTAAACTTATAAGTTTCGGTTATGTCAAACCCTGCAGGTGGATATTTGTATCCGACATATCGAATAAGTTAAGTGGCTAGTCTCAAGGTGTTTTATAAGATGTTGATTAGTGGGAGATTGTTAGTAATCGACATTTAATCAACGGGTATCTGTAATCTTAACGTGGGGAGATTAATAAGTATTTAATAACGTGGAGCTCGAAATATAATCGAGATAAAAGATGGGAGTGCAATTATAATTCTTTAGTGGTGTGAATTATAATTTGTGAAATAAGAATAGAATCCGGGTGGGATTAGGTTTTCTTATTTACACAAGGAGCCCAGATTTATTTCTCCTCAGGTCCCTGCTCTAGCCCTATAAATATATCGTTATGTTCTCTAGGTCACACAACAGTCATTCAGAAAATTAGAATAGAGGCTGTGAGAGAGAACAATGAGATCACGTAGAAGTCCACACTTGGCTACATGATCGAGATATAAGGGAATATGGCAGAAGATCATGAGGTACTGTCGAGCAAAGCTTGTTGCATACAGTAATTAGGTCTGTCAAGTTCTAAAATAAACAAGTCAACCAGCGTTCGTGTCTACGGATGAGAGGTAAACCCTAATTCCGCCTTGTAGGGTTTGTGTTTATTTTTGTTGTTTAATCTGTACGCATAATTACTGGGTTCTGGGATTCGTTTCCCAACAGTTACAAGACCGCACAATAGCCATCAACTGTGAATCTGGCATTTGCAACAGCTCTCGCCTTTCATCATCCTCCATCTCTGCCAAATCAAACACAATCTCTATACTCTTCCCAGGGTTCTCTTGGCATTTCTTAGCTAATTCTTTCGTGAAATGCGGAAGTTGCAAAAGCATGGAATCCCACTCCCAGATGCCTGCGTCACCATCTGACTAACTTCCATAGCGAGAAGTGCTAGGCTAAGCGACCCATTGCTGGAAATAACGTCAACAATAGCTTGGAGCAATCTACCGGCAGAAAGGAGCAACTCTCGCTGATCAGAAGCTAGATTCCCACCAACGACATGCCTCGAGAAATGGGCTTGTAGAAGAGCATTAGCGTTCAGATGGGGGTCCGTGCATTTGGGATTATCTAAGGCAAACCTTTGGTGATTAATCAGCTTCCGAATCTACTCTTCTTCTCCACGATGTATTGGCAGTAACGCATACTCTGAAGCAGAAGCCAAAATCTCGAGAAGACCCTTCATCTTTGTTTTGGTGGACAACGATGAACTAAAACGTTCTATTGTGGTGTAACTGAGATAATAGTATGATGCTATCATGCCAAGGTTCAAAGGAGAGAGCACCACATCATCCTCAATAGCAACAGATTTGCTCACTTCCAAATTGTTGAGTGTGTTCTCGACAAGCTCTGAAAAGTGCTCAGAGAGATGCCTGTGGCTAACTCCTTGAAGATTGTAGTAGTTTGAATTCTGAGTAAGCCTCCTATACATAAACGTCCAAGTCAGATAGTCCACAGCATCCTGCTTGTTCTTAATGACTCCAACAACAATCTCAGCGTTTAAATGATCATGAAGGAAATGGTGTAAATGGTTTTCAACTGGAATGCTTCGTACAAGAACTTCTTGTAGTATTCTTTACGCGGTGCGTGGCAAAGGATGACACTCTTGCCGGAGTTATCCACAAGAGGTCGACTGGCATGACCCATCATCTGTAACAGATCAGTGACTGGGTAATCAGTATGAGCATTTTCCTGCCCGTCGTTATACCGTGTTCCCATAACTACCACCAAGTGTGCTGACAGTGGCACTCCTCAACACATTGAACTGCTCATTACACAAACTTGGATCCATCCAGTTTCAAAGAGCATCTTAACAATGTCTTGGTCTGTACTAGTCAAACCCTCGTGCAAATAGCCCACACCATATCGTAGGCTTAAAGACGTTTTTTCGGTCAAGAATATGTTTCTCCAGTTCCTTCAGGTGACAAAGTGAAGTTGCAACTGGTAGCACAACAACCAACATGCATGTAGACCATTGAAGTTACAGGACACCAAGTAAGAAAGTAAAAACATAAACACCGATGGTTATTAGAAGATTAAGTTTGGTTGAATAGAACACATAAGACATTAACTTTTATAACTGATCCATTAAGCCTAAAGGCCCAATATAAGACCCACAATAAAGTAAAAAGGCACAATTTTAAGTGTGTACTCTTAAGGGCACATTTTTCCTAATGGGCCAACCCTAAAAAATTATTTAAGTGTTTACTCTTATCAGCACAATTTTTAGATTAGGCCTTGGGCACTAAAAACCCTTGTGCCGGCCCTGCATGCTTTGTTCTACCCAAAATCAAATGCAAAATCTACGTATGCCCTTGTAGACATTGTGAACAATCTCTTGTCCAAGATTCATAGCATTGGTTGGTCTCATTATCCACACCTACTGTTATGCCTACTTCAGCTGGCTGAAGAACTTTGATCATGCAGCATGTAAACCGGCTGCAGCACGAAAAGCACATTACACCATTTTGCTTGTCACTGACCATTTGTACACAACTTCTGAATTTTATGCATTCTGAATTATAAATGCAAAATTCCAATTGGTTGTGAGAGAAGTGTGAGAGAGAATCACCCACACAAGCAAACTACACATGAAGATGCGGGCGACTGATTTTTAACACAATGTGTAACTCGCGAAGAAATTCATTTTCAAAAAGAAGCAAAGGTGCCCATTAAGAAGATAAAGTTGTGTAGACTCCCATGTATATCATCGAGTAGAAAACTTAAATGTCCATCCAATCGCATAGTTAACACATTTAGGGATGATGCTTTATATCTTAGAGAAACTAGCAAGTCTTAATGTATTGATCACAAAGAAGGAGAAAAGACATTTACTTACAAAACGATAGCTATTGTTCATGGGGACTTCGAAGCATCTGGAACTTAGAATGATGCATTATCCCTATTGGGATCATGTCGGGTCACATTTTCAACTCCGCATTTTTTGAATACCTGAACCCAACATTCAATAAACCTAATAAGAAACCGTATCTTCATACAAATGCTATTCAATATTTAAGCAAATCGAATTCGAACCACTATAAATGAAATCACACGGCAACAATTATAGTTCTCCGGATGGGTAAGAAATTATCAGCTGTTAGTATGGAATGTATTTTGGATAGAAATACGAAGAAACATCCATACAAGGGCAAAAAACACACACAATATCTAATCATAATTGCTTTGAAGCAATACCCAATAAACAATCTAGAGAATATAGTTATATTCTTGGTGCTCAGTAAATGGATGAAGATGAACACCCCAGCAACAATAAAGACAAAATCCATCTCTGAGGATGAATTATTCCATCTTTGAAGATAATTTTAAGATCAAGCAGCACTCAAAAGGAACAAAAGGAAGAAAACATAGCACCCAAACAAGCGAAATGAACATCCTAGGACATTGACAGCTGGGGTGGTTATAACAATTTTCGACTAAGAAACAAAAACAGGAAAATCAGAATTGAAGCTTCTATTCTTTTGGGGAAAAGTAGTCTGATGCAGAGAAGATTACAATATCATATATCAATAACTGTGGAAACAAGAATGAAAAGTTTAGGAAACTTTCAACAAAAATAAATAAATAAATAAAATAGATGAACTTGCTCAAATGATAATTATTACCTAAGTCAAAAATATCTATTATAATTTCACTCCCTTGGCTTGTTAAAGCTTGTTATGTATACAAGCGTAACTTGAACCAATTCTAAAGCTCATTAGTTCTCTGAACATATCTTGAAAAAGCTTAAATGCTCTCTGGGATTGCATAAAAACAAAGCTACTTAAGCTTCGTTTGTGATTGACTCAGTTAAAACACGTATAAGATTGCAAGAAAAATGATCATACAAAGTTTGAACAAATTTTAAAGCTCATTACATTCTTAAGACTAATCTGATGAACCATTTATCTACTTGATTGGCTCCTTTGAACTGCCAATCATAGATATGTTATGGGAGCCTAAAAGTGCAAGTAAAAGACAACTCATATTTGGTAAGAAGATATGCGCAACATTTCAGCTTCAGCTAGCATAGCATCATAGAATGTAAGGAAGAACGCACAAAAACCATTTCTCCTTAATGTAAGGAAGAACGCACAAAAACTACTCCGAAAAGGAAGAAGTGCACCTAAAGTTTTCTTGATGAAATAAGCAGCTTAAGAAGGAAGAGAGAAAGAGAGGGAGAAAGATCGTTGAAGAGGGGTAGTATAAATAGCTTTTATCTCTTCAATCTTCATAGAGAAGATAGAAGGGCAGATAGTTAAATCATATGTAGTACCTAGAAAGCCCACCCGTATGAATTGACAGAATTTGTGAGACGCAACGGGTAATATCATGACTGCTTATTCTTCTTTCCAAAAGAGAGTGAATGAGCAGAAAAGGAAAAAAAAAAAAAAAAAACCCCTGGTTTCAACTGGTGGCCTGCTGGGTATCATCAGGTAACAACGAGGAACAGATGACCACAATATTTTAGGACGGAGTACAAGCAAGAAGTCTAAAGAATTAAAGTTACACGTAAATAGTTTTCCAAAGCTAGAAGGATGCAGATTTCCTTGTGCAAGCCGGAGTGAAAAACCTTACTCTCTTCCAGTTAGTCCACCACGTTAAACAGTCCACAAATGGAGCTTTATTCCAATGTAAAAGCTGGACTTCATACATAGATGAACGTAGATTCGTTTCTACAGCATCCCTATCAGTCTACAAATTAGACTGAGTTCAGATTAGTAGCATATATACCTGGTTCCAGCACCTTGTGTTAGGAACATGTGTGAAGAATGAGTCCCACATCGGATAAATAGAAAAAGAGTTGGACCTTAATATACAATTGGATGACTCACCACTTACAAGGCTTAGCCTTTTAAGTGGATATGGGTCATTTAATGTATATTGGGCCCAACGAATGTGGTGGACTCCATGGATACTCCCCAACGGATTGGGCCTGCGCACACGAGAAGAACCTTAGGCGGATCAAACTCCTAACAAGTGGTATCAGAGCCGATGGCTAACGATCTATGGGCGAACTCTCCTGAAAGCATCGGTGGTTGTGGGCTTGCATGGAAACTCTCGGAGGAGCAGGGAAAATCCATTGTAACTCTCGATGGAGCAAGAAAAATTCCTGGTGCGTGTAGTAGGTGGTTGGCAGCAAGGTGGCTCTCGGTGGAGTGGGTACTCTCGATGGAGCAGGAAAAATTCCTACTGCGTGCGGCACCTGACTGGCAAGCAAAGGTGGCTCTCGTGGAGTATGGTGGCTCATGATGGAGTGGGTGCGGTAAATAAGCCCTGGTTTGGACACGGTGTTGGAGAGAGAGATCAAGAATTAAGGGGGAGTCAAGTGGATCAGATTGAGGGGGAGCTAGGCCCAATGTATGGTTCACACATGAGGGGGAAATTGTTAGGAACATGTGTGAAGGATGAGTCCCACATCGGATAAATAGAAAAAAAGTTGGACCTTAATATACAATTGGATGACTCACCACTTACAAGGCTTAGCCTTTTAAGTGGATATGGGTCATTTAATGTATATTGGGCCCAACGAATGTGGTGGACTCCATGGATACTCCCCAACGGATTGGGCCTACGCACACGAGAAGAACCTTAGGCGGATCAGACTCCTAACACCTTGAACTTGGAGGACCACCACTACTAAAGACCTTTCGCACAAATTTGCAATAGATATGCTTCAATCCCTCACAGTTTAGGAGCAATTATTAACAAGAGGCACTGACAACAGTAGAAAAATTACATAAAAACAATACGTTAGCTACATACTACAGAACCGTCGATCTTGCAAAAAGGGGGTTCGTCTACAATAACTGGGGTTTTCATGGCTTAGAAAACAATAAAACATACTTCCTGAAACATTTTCTTTATTGCGAAAATTCTTGAGAGCACCTAACATGGGATAGCTTCCAGTCTGCCAGAGAATCTAATAGCTTTCTGGGGTCTCTAGCTCTCAAAAATAAACCAATGAGCTTCAAAGTATTTGCTTATAGAGACTGGGTTATAAGAATAAAATTGTGAAGGGAGAAGGTTGCCAAAGTATTAGGTTAAAATTCATGCACCACAACAGAATTATATAACTGTGACACAACCGTGGCTATAACTAAATACACAGTAGCGGAGCACCACGAGTTAGACGAGACTATGTGAGTCATGACTCATGAGACCAAATGGAGAGAAGGTAGATTCTGACAATAGGCACACACACAAAAATATCTGTTTTGGAAAGGTTGGACCACTTCTAGTAGAAGTAAAATGAACCTTTCTATATAAATATTCGTATGATTAGGAAGCTATGAATTTTGTAAGAGGTTGATTCACAGGCTCCTGTATTTAAATTATGATGTATTCCACCAACAAACACAACAAAAATACAGACAGCATACTTGTTCGTTTCCAGAAATTAACTTAAAACTTTGATTCACACATATTCTGAGATACTGCATACCAAAGAGACCACTGATCCATCTTGGCAAAACTACCCTTGATCCTTGTCCTAGTTTCTGCCCGAACCTTCTGCAATTCATATCTAATGTGCTTCTCATACCTGTTTCCCACAAAAATACAAGCGCGCGCGTGTGCATATACACATCATTTTGAACACTTGGAACATGATAAAAAAAATGGCACAAACGACGGCTGCAACAAAAAAGAAAGAGGTTTTCTGAAGATGCGCCACACAACTGCAGTTACCACCTCAACAAATCTTAAGTTACCAACATTCCAGCGGGAAAAAAACAGATGGAAACTAAGCAGAAAGATGTGCTAGTATTATTTTGACAATGGAGACAAAATGCCTAGGCCTTAATGTTCATGAATGTCAACCAAAGAGTATTAGTTACAATTTGCCAGTATGCCAATGCCACACAACGGTTTAGTTTATCCTCCTATCATATGCCTCAACCCAAGAACCCTCAAGCCAAGAACAATTTGTTTCAATTACTCGGAATGGATCCCACCAACCACAACCTTAGGTCTTGTGGCCATTCTGTGAACCGGGCTCCCCTACCAAAATTAATTTGCACAAAGTTTTGCTTGCAGAGAGGATGACCCAAAGAGCTTTTAACGGGAGTAAATATATAAACTTATAAGGCACTTACCTCTACGTTTCTTACACCTGAGCTAACTCTTTGGTCAAAAGAAGAACCATGGCAGCTCAAAGGCATGTCATTACCCCAAAACCCACAAACATTAAATAGTAAACAAGCACATGGAGTCAATGAAACAGTTTTCAGTTCTCATAGGCATGCTACTATTGCTAGCATAAACATTATCCATTCTAGAGGACATAAAAACATGACAGTTTACATTTTAGAAAGATACAAGCTGTGTTAAGGGTACTCACCTCTATACACAACCTTGTGAGACAAATCCATGCTAACTTTTTAAATGCTCTTGAGAAATCTCCGGCCATGTTAATGCCTACGACACAACCCGCTTTCATGAATAGATTGATCTCCACAATCCACCCTCGATAATATTCGAAAATGTACATGCTCACTGCCAAATCCCGTGGGCACATTTTAATTATGATTTTTAGCATCTAGGTCAAGAATTCAGCACTTCGACACTTTTCAAAGCATATAAAATCAACATTTAAGCTCCCTAAGTATCATTCACAGCATATATGGTCGATTTCAGCACTTAATCAACCTTTTCAAGCACATAATATCCATTTTCAAGCATAAACAGATTTCCAGCACTTGAAAACATAAAAATTTAACCAACTATAGGTACTATTTCGACATATAAGTTCCATTACCAGCACGTATGGCCATGGGACTAACTCTAGGCATCAAAGAGTTCTTTGCTTCAATGGTTGTGGATGTTGTCCTTGCAATTGCCAATGATGACAGGATAACTATGATTGGAATATAAAAGGTAATCACATTTTTCATTGGGTAGCATTATAATTTTGAATAGCTATTTAGCTGTCTCATTGTCATCTTTTATCCCTGTATAGGTGTGGTATTTTTCAAAAATATATGCTTCATCTTCATGTTCAATGCCATTTTGCCGAGAATCTGAAATTTTAGTCCTTGGAGTTTTTGTTTTAAAGTTACTTTGCATGATGAATTGCACCATTGTTGAGTTATGGAGAGCAATTCCTGCAAGTCTTATTCATTTCATTATACATCCTTTTAAGATCGAGATAATTGTATTTGTTTTGTAGTATAGAGTGTGTAGGTGATCATTAAGTGGGCAACAACTTTGGACACTTTTGACCCAAAAATATACCTGTATTCATTGATTTTAGGCTCAGTTATATAGGTTCCAAAAGGTAATATGCGAGACTCCTTCCTTGTAAATGGTGTTGCCTTCAAAAAGACATTCTCATCTGCTGGTTTTGAATGGCAACCAAAGAAGTTTGTAATGCCCAAAATTCTCCTATTAAACATTGAATTGGAGCTAAAATCAGAGAAAGAAAATGCCAAGATAAGGTATGGTTATTGTAGGCTGTAGCTGCATTTTGGTGTTCATGTCTTGAGAACTGTTGCATAGCATACCTGATGGATTGTCTTTCTTGAGGCCAGCTTTCAGATCCTTCACAATACCAGTCAATTGTTGCTGCAGAATGGAATACTATTTACGATAAGTTGGATAATTGTGTGAAAAATGGGGCCAAAATTGTGCTTTCACGTCGGGGTATTGGTGATCTAGGCACGCAAGTTTTAACTTTACCCTCTATAAATGCATCTAAATAGTGATTCTGATCGTGCCCAGAACTCCAACCTTTTATATTAGATGCTGGAATATATCAAAAAACATGTTTGTAGGTTATGGTTTATTTCTGTTTGGTTGTCTAGAAGCCCAACGGCTATTTTTTGTTAGTTATTTCTACATGTGGCGGTGTAAAAATACGTTGGCATTGGATATAAATTCTAATTCAGAACCTGTTGCTAGGTGTGGCAATATGGCCTTTGGAGAAGAGAGTGCGATTGGAAAAGTGCACTGCATGGCACTGTCTTTGTCATATTAATGTTGTGGCATGTAGAAAAGGACAAAAGTCCATGTTGCAATTAGTTTGTTAACCTTCTCTTGCATTAGTTGTTTTTGCACTTCTCGCTTGTAATTTTTATTCGTTGACAATGTGCTTAATAGTTTCTTTTGTTCAGTGGAATGGTCATTATCACAACAGCACCAATTATTGGTTTCTTTGATTAGTATTTTGCAGATCGAGATAGATTTTATGCGGTTGGAGTTGCTGAAGAGGATCTGCAGCTGCAATAGGTGGAATAGTATAGATGTATGTTAATAACATCATCAATGAAGTTTCCCCTCCTTTTATCTCATGGTTTGAGAAAATAAAGACACTCAACCATGAGGCACTTTGGCTGTTAGAGTAATCCATATGTTTGAAACTGCTTGCATTTTCTATCTCAATCCAACTGAAGTTGTTGAGATTTGCTTGGTTTGTAGGTTCTTGGATCTTGTAAGCAATGGGGCCGATGACGTATGTCAGCATTCTTTTGTATTTGAAGAGTGCAACCAAAGTATAGGTGTCCGTTGCAGATAATGATGACCCTAATGTTTTTTGTTTGAAACAATATCAGTTCATTGAGGAAGCTGAATGAAGTTCACATGATGCAATCATGATTGTTAGAAGAGCTTTAAAGAAGTCTACTACTGTGGTTGGTGGCGGTGGCATAGATGTACAATCTTATTGCTGCTTGAGAGATGCTGGTTTTGTAAAATGCGAGTGCACTGAGTAGTTTTTTAACATTGTAATTTTTGGTTGCAGATGGACATAAGGCGATATTTGAGGCAGCATGCACGGACAATAGCAAGAAAGTCTAAGCTTTTCATTAGATCTTACGCTAAAGCTGTAGAGGTAGCCGTTACTAGGCTTTTCTGTTTTTATTTGCTTGATGATTGTTTACTTTACCGCCCTATTATCTAGCTTATGTAACTTTTAAACAATCCTATATGCGATCTGCATAATCAAAATTTTGTGGATCCCGTCGCTAAATTTTGTAGCTTGATTTTATTGGGGACTGTTCTAAATTCCCACCATAATGGTATGCTCAGACGCCTGTAGAAGGCATGAATTCGCTATTCTGCATCTGGTGCAAATCAAGTGGTGCTAATTATATGTTTCTGTTGCCCGTCATACTCGCTTGGTTGCTAATTACATATTACCCCTTCAATGAGGGTACCATAACTTATACTTTTGCTTTGTGAAACGTGTTTCAAGAGTGGTTGTTGGTCTTCATTTTAGTAAAGTTTCAGGGTAATATTGAACAACTTGAAAAAAATTCACATTACATGCACTACGCACCTCGTGTGTTACAGGTTATCACATGACAACTTTGTGACAATGTTGATTTTGATGGGATTGATGTGCTTAACAAACTGAGACAAAAACATGCACTATAATCTGTTTATCCGAGGATCACTTTCCGGCCTTCAATACCTGGGATTCAAATGCATAGAGTCCAAAATCAAAACAATATACTTCAAAATCAATGAACACGCAGTCTCGTGCATCACACGAGACATAAAAACTAGTATATACTCCATAAAGAGTGTCAAGTTAATTTGTAACTCTTTTTTTTTGCATTAATCTGATCCAAAACTCTGACTTATAGAGTTTGTTCCAGAAAACTTTTTGTATGGAACAACTATCAACCAAACACTAGAAAATAAAAAATAAAAAATAAACTTTTGTTCTGAGCAAAATTATTTTACATGGAAAAATTTGAACTCGAAAAATATTTTACATTGAAACAAATTTACAATGGGTTTATTTGGCCAAATAATCCCCTTTTGACCAGTCTACACTCTAATCACAAGTGCAACAAATTCTAGACGCTGTGTTTGGTAGATATGAAAATCAGAAGAAAGGAAAGGAATATAAGAATTTTTCCATCCCGGTTGTTTGGTTCCAAGGATAAGGAGAATATTAAAAAACTATTAAGGATTTATAAAAGAGAAAACTCTAGAAACGGGGAAAAGGGAGAAGAAAATGGAGAGAAAAACTATAAAGGATTTGAGAAGGGGGCTTTATTTTATTTTCATTTTTTCTTGAAGCCAAATAAGAGAAATTCCTTTTCTCACTCTTTTTTTTTTTTTTTTTTTACAACCAAACAAGAGAAAGTAATCATTTTTCTCCGCAATTTCCATCTTCTTTATTTCCCTTTCCTTTCTTTTCCTTTTCACAACTTCCAAACAAAGCCAGCCAATTGAAGGATTAGGATTTTTTGCCGTTCCTGTTTCGAACTACACGGGATGACACAAGATTAGGACCATACATTGGCGAAATCAATAGTTTGGGTTGACTCTAAAAACTCTTCCTGAGCAAATCAAAACTATTAATTGAATTAATGAACGGTCGAGATTTCAACTGCACCAGATTATTGAAGAACACATGGGCCCTACAGCATTGTCCAATTTCTTTTTGAGGGGGTGTTCTACTAAAAGAGTTTTGTTTTAAAACAAGCCCTAATGCAATTAGGACTAGGACTGGAACTGTATAAGAACAGGACTCGATGAATCAAAGGAGCCCTAAACCGAATAGCACTAGGACTGGGACTGAATAGGCATAATGTCACTTTGGGTTTTGACTGGCTCTGGCTTCGCCGACATTGGGAAAGGGAAAACAGTGTAATTGGGCAATCTGGGATTCTTCGTTCCGACTTCATTTCGGCTTCCCTGCTCCTCAATTTTGGATTTCGTTTCGAATTAGGTAAGTGCAATCAAACCCGTCACGTTTCGAATTTGGTAAATTCTTCTATAAATCTAAACCCAAATGATAAGTTTTTCTTTCTCCTTCTCTGTGGGGTTGGTTTCCCAATTGAATCAGATACGAGTCCATCCATAACTGCAACACCATCACCATATCGATATGGCTGCTGCTGCTGCTGCACCACCACCATCATATTATAGGTATTCTTATTGCTGTAGGCAGGATGAAAGCATTATCCCCGCCCGTGTATTCCTTCACGACGATGTACCGTATGATGGCTTTTGGATCAAATTTTGGTTTTACTATATACTCGAGAAACCTGTTAATGGAGACAGCGAAGATGTACTAGAAGAAATGGTGCTGGACTCATATGACATGTTATGGTTCTGGCGTCGGGCTGAATACCTAGGCGGAAGCAGTAGCGTAGAGACGGATTTTGATATGCTTTTTCAAGATCTCCCTGAGAGTGTTGGGGAATCAATCAAAGATGAGATGCTCAAGTTTGTCCACTCCATGGTGAATGATCCAAAGAATGTGCACCGTGCAGTACTACCTCTTGTCGTGGATATTGAGATCATTACACGGCAAAGTCCTGGTGAGAGTGAGGATGACGCAATTGCCAGGGCGTTGAGTGGCTCTATGGGGCCCGACAATGGTTACAATAATACCGAATCCACCAGAGAATCATCTGTTGTTGAAGCCCTGGGGGAAGTGACTCTTGACCACGACAACCTTCCATCTTCTGCTAATCAATGTGCGATTTGCTTGGACATGATCTTGGTGGGGCGCGTTACTGGCTTGCCGTGCTCTCATATATATCACACCAATTGTATTGCCCGCTGGTTGAGGAAAAGCAACTTGTGTCCTCTATGCCGGTTTGTCATCCCCTTAGATCAGTGTGCGTAGTTTTAGTCTTTATTAACTATTATGGCCTGTAGTTTTAGTCTTCAGTGTGTGTAGTTGTCTTTATTAATTATTATGCCAGTTTGTCATCCCCTTAGATCAGTGTGTGTAGTTTTAGTCTTTATTAGTTATCATGGCCTGTGGTTAGTTGCTATAGTTTGTGACTGTGTGCACTGCACTGGAGATAGGGTGATATTTATTGGTAGCAATGTTTTGTTCGCATGAGGTGATAGATGCTCTATTTTATTGTGTTTATGTTCTCCAAACAGAAAAGAATTTTATTAGCTTTTTTAATGGTGCCATGCAAAAAGGCTGAGTTTCAAAATCTGGGCTTGTTTGCATATATATATTTTTTTATTTGTGGTTTTAGAGGCAGATTTATTACTTCCATGATGCACGCTTCTGCTGTTTTCCCTACCTTGCCTGTCGGATGATAAGTTGGTTGTGTAGTTGTTTTTTGTTGTTTGCGACATGTATTTGGTCTTACAGAAGTTAACCATTTCTATAGGGTGCTAACCAAGTAAAGGAAATCTGCAAAGCATTTGTCCTTATCAATGGTCTTAAGCCTTAACCATCATGAACCTTAGTCGTTCAACATGTCCTAACACATTAATTTACTCTCAAAGCACCTCTCGGGATGTCCAACTGATCCTATACGATATGCAAAATCCAAGTGTCAGAAAGCTGGTTACAGTGCTATATCCCTTTACTTATGCCTCCTAATGCGAAATGTTGTTTGACTGTTTCAAATCCAGCTTGTTTGATACCACTTAGTCGGGTAAACTAAAATAATTTTGGAAAACTTCTTGCGACTAATGTATGGAGATGATACTTGGAACCTATGATGCACGGACACGGACACGGACTCGGACATGGGAATTCTAAAAAAATGGGGATACGGATACGGCAGGGGACACGCCACGTGTATATTTATTTATATATAATTTTTTTAAGAAAATATAAACAAAAAAAGAGGAGAAAAAGTTCTATACATATGACAGAAATTATATGAAGAAATTACATTTTTTTTTACCCCAAGTATTGATTAATTATAAATTTACCCCAAAAAGTTTTAAAAATTTCAGTTTGACCCCTGCCGTGTCCCCAGCCGTGTCCCCCCCAAAAATTCAAATCAGCCGTGTAACCCTCAAAAATTCAAATTAGCCATGTCCCCATCCACGTGGTGTGTCGAGACACGTGTCCCCGTGTCGGGACACTGCGATACGGCGACCCATAGAGGTGTCGGTGCTTCGTAGCTTGGAACCGAAAAATATAAAATGGGCTTCCTGTTTCAATTTGTTTACTCAGGTTAATTGTTCTCTCCTTATAAATCTCACAGAACATAGAAATTTCATATTAGATGTCCAAGTTTTAAATCTCGAGGGACAAAACCATGGTGAACATCCATTCCTTGTTGCTCCGTGAGGTTATACATGGGGCATAGGGCTGTTAATTACGTGGTGGATGTGGAATGGTGGGCCTGCATGTACCTGAGGGATTAGGCACGATGTAGTCATTCCATTCCTTTCTAAATAAGCAAGCAATGATCCCAGTCTCATGCTTGCTCTGCCTCTGCTTGTAATCATGTCCTCCAAGGCTCCAATAGAGAATCAAGGTGTATGTTTCTTACTTTAGGCAATAAAACTCAGAAGTAAGGTGCAGTGGGAAGCAGACAATATCTATCTGGTTTGCCTTTTGGCCCAAGAACAAAGGATGTTATATATGTGTGTGTGTGTGTGTGTGTGCACACGTGCGCGCGCATGTATATTTACGGGGGTGTTCCGTTAACACATTTTTGACACACATTGAACCCTCACCTTTCCGGGTCCCACTGTATTATTCCGAATCGTTGATCTTGTTTAAATGAGTAAAATAGGGGGCCTTGCAAAAATTCAGTTCAATTGGATATCGGTAAGGGTTTGATCCAAATAGTTTTGTAAACACTAGTTTTCATCACACTTTCTCCAAAACTATTTGGATCAAGCACTTACCGATATGCGTTTGAGGTGATCTTTTGCAGGGCCCCCTATTTTACTCATTTAAACAAGATCAATGAATCACAACATCATAGTGGGGCCCGGAAAAGACTTGTGTTAAAATAGGTGTTAGCGGAACGCTCCCAATATATATATTAGCCATTTAACTAGAAGCACAGTTAGTGCGATATTTTTTGTCGTCTTAACTTCTTTTTTTTTTTTTTTTTGCAAAGAGCATTAGGTGTTTGTCGCTTGTCTTTTAACACTTTAACACTGCTTTCAAGAAATGGGGTACTTCAATTTTCTTTTTATTTGTTTCCTTCTTTTTCATTGTTGAACAGGTAAATCTGAAGAACACATTCTTCCTTATTGACTATTTTTTTTTGGTTTCAATATCCTGCAAAATCATCAGGTTTTGTGGTTTATCCTGACACTTCATTGATGTTGTAATATACTCTTCCCACCAAGGTTATTCTCTGCTCACCGGGGATGTTCAGATGGGGGATTCTTCTTTTGATGGTTCGTTTTCCCATTATGTCGGTCAGTTCATTCATATAAGGTTACCATTGCTTCTATGGCCTTTTCACATTCAGCTCCAATTACTTGGGTCTTCAATTTCACTGGATATATCGATAATCAGGAGACAAATGTGTCAATATCGTCGTTGGCTATCCTTGGGTTTTTGTTTTATTCTTTTCTTTGAGACCAAATTCTAGAATTGGATGGGTGTGGTCACTTCACCTATTGGGGGTTTTCTTGTGTAAGTTCTATTTGTTAATCATTGAGAGTCAGATTATTCCTTCTTTTCCTCGTCAGTCGTCACGAAAGGATCGGGAGAGGTTGTGCCGCTTAAATTTGTGTTTACCTGATTGGTGGCTCATATGGTAGTCTTATGGGCCGTGACTAATTACATATTTCTAAAGAAGAGACCTGATCTGAATCTTTATCTAAATCTGTCCTGTGTGGTGCATCGTGTGTAGAAGAAATGAGGAGTCCTTGGATCATGTTTGCTTCAATCTCCTTCCATCTCTTTTGAAATGTTTCCGGAAAGTTTGCATCATTTCCGAAATGTTTCTGTATCTACGCTTGTTGAAACAACTCACGGTTATGGAATTTTGTCCCTTGCATTTAGGAATGTGGATATTCGTTGGGTGCTCTCGGCTTCTTATTCTCATTTGTGTTGGTTGGTTCATTCAGGGATTTGGACTGTTAAATTCTGGGTGAGTTGTTGGAGCGAAACAGTAGAACTTTTAAGGAGGATACTGATGAGGATATACAATTATAGAGGATAGAGTTTTGTTCGTCATCGATTCGGGCTTCTGTGTCCACCGATTAATGGATTCCCTCTTTTTTGCAATTTTAGCGATTTGAGATCAGTTTGTGATTTGTTGTGAGAGAAGTTGATGTTTTGATTGTGTTTTTTTCCCCCAGCAAGGGAGTTCTGGTCCTCCCCATTGTACCTCTTTTCTTCCTTGCAACAAAATCTATAGTTGCGCATTAAAAAAAAAAGTTGTGAGAAGGAATTAAGAATCTGTTGATATTCGTGCATGTTGTTGCAGGATATATGTCTCGAAGATAAAAATTGTACTAAACATTTTCATAGCACAGGTACATCTCTGGATGCAAAAAATTCTGTTCAATAGGTCACAGATTCTAGGCTACATTCGTCATTCTGTATCTAGCCTCTCCTACTTAGAGTTGTCCCAGCATTGGCGAACTCGGGCCAAGGTGGCTCTTTTCCAGTTTCGCCACCCTAAGTTTCCATTGAGACTATTGTGAGCTTAACAATGACAATGTGCCTTTCTTTGTCAAAGAGCCACGAGCAGGGTAGGATGGAGTTATTTGGAGAGGCAAAGCAGGTTGCAAATTGCTGTTTGTTTTCTTCCTTTTATGAGGAGTCAGGGAGGACAGGAAAGAATTTCCATGGACGTAGTATCTTGGCAGTAGGTTCTCCTACTAAGATTTCTTTTCCTTTAGTTTTTTGGGTGTGTGTGGACTGGGGAATCGGAGGATTTTGAAAATCGATCATGTCATTAGGAGGAAATAATTGGTTGGTTGGTGTTACTTGTGCGAGAATGATTGAGAATCAGTTTCGCATTTGCTTTTCATTCTTCTTTTACTTTATAGCTTTGATTCCGATTCTCACTTTGTTTGGGATTGCTTGGAACCCAACATGGCGTTGTGGCATGAATGCTGGCTAGATGTTACGGCAACAAAGATAAAGGCTTGGTGTCTTGCTCCGCTACATCTCATGTGCCTTGTTCCGCTTGACATAAAAGGTCATCCCAGGGGTAGAGTTGCTTCTTTCGTGCTTGCAGTGTCATTTTTGCGCATAATTTGTGGTTGGGACTCGAGCCGGGCTTGCATCTCCAAGCCTTCATTAGTCATGGTGTGTGTCGATACATTTCATTCGAAGATCTCATGGCATTTTTGTTTTGATCGATAACCCTTCCTTTGGTTTAAATGCAGACCTTTTTAGTTTGACGGCCCATTTTGTGGTTTCTTCTTTCCTTTTGTAAGTTGACAACATCCCTTTGATGCTTTCTTTATTAGTATTTGAAAACAACATAGTAGTATTAAGATTGCAGATATTAAAAGATGTTTATTGGATTTGTCGCGTAAGGTTCAAATATGATGGGAAGATAACACAGTAGTTGTAGAATAGGTGTATAAATCTGTGTGTGTGCATGATGTGAAGAAGGATCCGGGGTGGGTGCTATGCGATAGGTGTTGTGCGCCGTGTTGTGCGGCAAAACTACGGCATTTTGCTTGATTTTTGTGCACACTTCCAAAGCTTCCAAGGGCCTTGTTTGGAGAAAGAAAAAACCATTACAAAGTGCCTAAATCCTAAACCTGAAGTGCCTAAATCCAAGTGCCTAAACCTACTATACCCTACCCCAAAGAGCCTAAATCCCCTAAAATTGAACCCCAAAATTAAACCCCACACTTAACTCTCCAAACAAGGTCTTTGGATATACTAAGAAAATGAGTAAAATGACGTAGGGTATCCCCCACTGCTGTTTGAGTTTGTGTTTATGTTAAATTGTGTGTGAGAAATGGAATTTTTGTGTTCAAATTAATTATATTGAATAATATCAATAGTTGTGTGTTTAATATTTCTCTCTAATCCCATCAAGTCATTCACACAACCGTTTGTGTGGCTCAAACTAAACATGCAAATAAGTCAACATTAGAGTGAAGCAAGCTTGACTCTGTTATGGTTCGTCACTTCGTTGATCTATGTTAGAAAACCACGTAAAAATCTCTGTCTCTTTGTGGTCTTCCTTGATAGTAATAGATGAATAGGGTTGTAAACGAGTCAAGCGGAGCCAAGCATTGCCATGCCCAAGCTTGTTTATTAAGTTTTTAACGAACCCGATCGAGAGCTTGAGCTTGAGCTCAGTTAAAACTTAATGAGCCAGGCTAGCCTTGGCTTGACTGGAGCTCGACCTTGTTCAACGAGCCTAGATCTGGCCCAAGAGTGAGCCCAACAAACCTCGGGACTTGGGCAACCTCCTCGGCTAAGGCAATAAAAAGTTTTCCTGAATAATGCAACGCTAAAGTTTGTTTCCGTGGTCTTGGCAGCTGCCCCTCACCGTGTGAATTGGGGTTCGATTCCTGAAGGCCCCTATTTCTTTCTAACTTTGGCTTTATTCGGCAATCCTTTTCCTTCTTTTTTTTTTTTTTTTTTTTGTGACTTTGGCCTTTTTTCAGACATTTTTTTTTCTTTTTTCCTCTAATTATGGTTTCGTTTTCCCCCCTCTCAATCCACAATTTTACAAAGACTACACTACTCAGTCGTTTTGTTAGAAATTTTACATTTAACAAACACAACACTAATGTAGACGTGCAAGGATGGAGCCAGGGAGGGGCTAGTAAGGGCAGTCGTCCCCCTTACATTTTAAAATTTTTGTACTGTTACATTGAAAAAAGGAAATTTATCATCAAACTATATAGTCCCGTTCCCCCTCCGTTTTTTCGTTAAAAATAATAATAATAATAGTAACACTTTTAATATTTATCAAGCTATGAAAAAACTTTGTACTAAAATTGGTTTTTATGAAGTTAATTACAATTCTTTTAAATAAAACAAGTCCAAAATTTATAACCCAACTTACTTAAAAGTCAGGGACTCAAGGCCCGTTCATTTTTAAGAACTAATGCTCATTGAAGTTTCGGAAGCCCACTGATACCTAATTTCAGTAGATACTAGATAGGATTAGATGAACGTTAATATCTTTTGCAATCTAAGTTAAAATTATAAATATGTTTAGTTTCATATGTATTGGTGTTATTTTGTATTTTTTTTGAGTTAGTAAAAATTGATATTGTTGTCTTGTTTTAATTTTTTTGTTGTTGTGTGTATCCGCCCCCCTACGCTAAAATTCTGGCACCGTCCCTGTAGACGTGATATTTTCTTACATGGAATTAAAAATTAAAAAAAATGGGCAAGCTAACACAGTTTATTAATATTTTTTTTTTCACTCAAAATCATTGTTGAAATATAAAGCAAACTTTCTTATTTTGTTTCTGCAAAACAAACTCTTACAATCATATATCTTTTTACATTTATCTTTCTATCCTTTTAGTTTGAATTTTTGTATTCTATAATTATTTTGAAAGAACTTTTGAAGACGGACGGGCTTAATATTCGGAGTTTGCTACAGGCCCATAAAGTATTAGGGTCAGCGCTGCCGGTTATAATTACTTCGGTATAGAGAAGATTTTTCTGAGTTGAAATTGATAAAAAAAAAAAAAAACTTACTTTTTTAGTATGACAAAAGAGATTACGTGAATTAGCTATGATCTCCATTGAAAATGATTCCGATTGTGAAGGTATATATCTTTTATTTCCCTATACAGACTACAAGAATATAGCCTCGACTTAAAGTAACAATAAAATAAAATATGTTTTTTTATAAAGATTGTGCATCAATGTATCAAAATGTTAATGCCAATTGTGGTAATTAACGTAAAACGTCTACTAAGTCTTGGCTTAATAATGATAATGAAACGAGCTAAGAATTTGGTCTTCAGCAATTGAGCTTCTTTATTTATGTATCAAGCTGAGCACAAACGAATTTTTACCGAACCGAGTCTTGAGCTGTTCATGAACAATTTGTTCGTTTAAACCTATAGATGAAGCTTCCTTGAAAGAGTTTATTTTTTCTGTTTAGTTACATTCCTATTGTGGAACAAAATTGAACAAGGGAACATGTTCCAAGTCAGGGACGGAACCAGGATTTGGCCTTAGGGGTGGCACAATTTAATAAAAAAAACTAGTTACATGTTATGCAAAAAAAAAAATGAAGAAAAATTTAATTAGGAAGTCATATAATTTAGGTTTTGTTATGGGCTTTTTTTGTGAGAAATAAATCAAGCCTTCATCCAACTCTCTTATGGTATTCAATACATTACATTATGATATTAATTTTTCTTG